>JBBPBX010032483.1:0-10384 GCA_038048925.1 Garcialebias charrua | reverse complement strand
ACACACACACACACGCACACACACGCACACACACACACCACCACCACTCAACAACAACACTGGGTGGGCTCATCTCTTTTCCTGTGACCCCCCTCCTAGGTGCACGGCATCTATCGTTAGCTTCCTGTTCCAGCTGAGGGCCCACAGAATGTCACAAAGCTGGTGCATGAGACTCTGAAGGCCGATGAAAGAAAAGCACCACAAGTGTTGTGAAAGTGAAGGAACTCACTCTTGCTAGCTGCAGTTTTCCAAACCGAAGGACATTCAAGGATTCAAGGATTATTTATTGTCATACCAGCTCACATTTGCATGTTACAATAGAGTATAAATATATACATAGAATGAATAAAGTTTTAAAAAGTAAGACGAAGCTGAATTAAGTGCATCTCGAGTTCAGCAGTGTGCCAGCTGCAGGGAAGAAACTGTTTCTGAGCCTGGTGTTCTTGATCTGAATGCTCCTCAGCCGTCTGCTTGAGGGGAGGGACTGGAACACACTATGTGTAGGATGAGTGGAGTCCTTCATGATGCGGAGCGCACTCCCTCTGCATCGTGAAGTGTAGAGGTCCGAGGTGGTGGTTAAGGCTGCTCCCCACAGTCTTCTGTGCAGCCTTAAACACCCTCTGCAGTCATCCTGTCAGCAGCAGTGAAGCTGCCGTGCCACACGGTGATGCAGGTGCAGAGAACGTTCTCCACCACACAGCAATAGAATCTCTGCAGGACAGAGCTCCCAAGTCCAGGGGCTTCATACATCAACGGTGCGAATGCAAAAAACCTTGCGTACGCCATTTTCCACGCAAAACTCTGTATGTATCAAAACAGAACTGAACGTGGAAATGTGCGCAGCTCCACGCCAACTCCAGGGCTGGCGTACGCACGTTTCTGTGGTTTTGGTTCCATTGGCGACACTTAGAGGTGATTCTGAGAAACTGGTCATGATGTGAAAATCATTACAAACACACATGATTAACAATTTTTACATCCACATGGACACAATTAGAATATAACCTGCAACAAATATAAAAAACAGAAAGACTGAATAGTTTTGCACAACTTGAATTCTTGTTTTTTGTTTATTTTTAGTTGTTTTAGCAGTTGAAGAACATGATGCAAGATGGGACAAGACGACATTCCTCTGGTGCAGGGCATATTTAAATGAATTTGCATATTTATATGGAGGAGTGTCAAAGGCGGAGTCGGCCACTCTCTCATGTGCGCTCAATTCCACGTTGATTGTGATGTACAAAAGCAATGTGCGTGTATTCCGGCGTACGCACAGTTTGATACATCTGGATTTTTTTTTGTGCGTAGGCCGTTTTCTGGATTTGACCTTACGTCACGTTTCAGTAAGAAGTCCACGCAAGTCTTTGTACATGAGGCCCCAGCTCTCCTGAGGAAGTAGAGACGCTGGTGGGCCTTCTTGACCAGACAGGAAGTATTGGCTGTCCAGGTGAGGTCACTGGATGCACGCACAGGTACCTGTAGCAGGAGACCACCTCCACGGCTGCTTCTCTGATGTGTAGGGAATGACGAGGATCCTTGTCCCTTCTGAAATCCACCACATCCTTGGTCTTCTTCACACTGATACAAAGATTATTGCACCAGGTGTTCATTCAGTGTACAAATCAGCAGCAACTGAGACTTTAATTTATTGTGCAACACAATTAAGTAGTCACTATAAGGTCCATTTAGCAGCTGCAGCATATCACAAAGCCAGAATCTGTTATTGTTGTTGATTTGGCTCATTAACCGCTAACGTCAAACCTCCTGTTGTTGCTAAACCTCTTCATCGTTTTCAGATTTTATAATTACATTATGCACATAAGAAGAGTTTTAACGTGGAGTTCTGTGGAAAACATAAACAATTATTAATTTTACGTGTTGTAGATAGCTCGTGGGGCAACCTCAGAATAGATAAATAGTTCATTTGGTGAGACTGACAAGCTAAAAGCTAAGGCTAAATTTACGTGATACCATTTTACGTTCAATTAAATTCCAAAAGCATTTTAAAGCGGATCATACAAATGCTAAATGTTACATTGCTGCAAGTTTCTCATTACACTTAAATTGTATGTTTCTTTAGCAAATGCTAACGGTATTAGCCACAGCTAGCTGTAGCACATTTGGTTCAGCCTGGGGCACTTCAGGCAAAAAGATCACAATATTCCCATCACAATAACCATGTAATATAAAGTGGATGGAGATTTAAAGGTTTATAAAATTGACTTCAAGTGAATTGCTATAAGATTTTTGAGACTAGGGTTGTTTTAGGACCACTCTGACTTGTGTTTTCATTCCAGTCAAACTTGGTTGTGCCAAATTTGTGATTGATAAATGTGGTAGTAGCAAGGAGTCATTAAAAACACATACCATGCCCTTGAGCAAGGTCATTAACCCCCACCATCTGCTCCCCTGGGTGCCCTATGGAAGCTCCCTGCTCCACACAGAGGGCTGTGGTAGCTCGGTGGTCTGAGGTTGCGTCAGGAACATACCTTAGCAAGTCGGCCATCTGGCCTAAAATATTTGTTTGTTATACAAGATGATTGATTGTTTTGGACAGATTAGTCCTTTTGCATGTGTTAAAAGCTGCTTCTGAGATTCCAACAGGAGGTTGGCTTGAAACACAGCAATGAAGGCTGCTTATGGGACAGATCCGGTTGGCAGGCCACAGTCTGATGAAGTCTTCCGGATGGAAGATGAAACATTTCTCCCTTAAAGACACTGGTCCAGATGACATGTCTTAACCTTCTTTTGTTATGTACCTGGGATGATTGAGCCTACAACCATTTTTCTTGTTGAAAGCTACCGTATTAGTCTTCAGCTGCTTAAAAAATCATAATCAACAAAATCAATGTAACATAAAGATGGAAGTAAGTGATCACTGTTCCCTCTTAAGTTGCGGGTCTGCGCAATCACTGCTCGCACATTCTCTGTGCACAAGAAGAGTGCAGTGGTCTCTACAACCTTTCTGAAATGCGTTCAGAGCAGAGGGAGAAAACCCCACCGCCCCTGTCAAAACAGACCTGTGTCACGTGATTTGTCTAGTGACAACGGAAGTTTACGGAGAGGTAAAAAAAAAAATTCAACCAATAAAATCACAGGCGAACTTTCGTTCCATCCAATCAGCAGCGTCTTCTGGAGTTTCGGCGCTACATGCAAAGGAGCCAAGTAGCTGCAAACAACCTTGGCTTCTAGCATTGTTCCTAACTTTATTGCATATTTCATCGCATACCGAGGAATAATATTTGGCATTGTGGATTCACAGAAGTTTATGGTCGTACGACATCAAACAAAGGCTAATCCCACGACTTGTAGCTGTTTTTATCGTGCTAAGTGTTAGCAAACAGTAGGCTAGTGCTCGGTGGTCATCTGGATGGTTAAAAGAAAAGTTCACAAGACAGTGGTGAGACCAGCTATGTTGTATGGTCTGGAAACAGTGTTACTGACAAAAAGACAGGAGAAAGAACTGGAAGTGACAGAAATGAAGACGTTGAGGTTCTCCTTAGGAGTGACAAGGATGGATAAGATCAGGAATGAGATCATCAGAGGTACAGCACATGTTAAACAACTGGGAGATAAAGTTAGGGAGGACACACTGAGATGGTTTGGACATGTCCAGAGGAGGGACAGTGGGTATATTGGTACAAAGGATGTTAGAAATGCAGCTGCCAGGAAAAAGACAAAGAAGAGATGCAGTTAGAGAGGGCATGGAGGTGCTGGAGTGAGAACAGCTGATGTAGAGGGATGCTCAGATGCTCAGGGAGATTGTGTGTTTGCCCAGACACATGAAAAATTAGAGGGAAGTTGGAGGTATTGTAATGTGTTCCCATACTGGGGGCCAATGTGGGCTTTAACTGATCTGTCTCCTGAGTCTGAGGTCTGTTAAAGGACAAAATCACAGATTATTTTCTTAAAAAAAAAACAATAATAATAATAAAATTATTGTATTATTATCATCATGTCGTTGCTTTTAAATATGACTTCTTGAACACGCTGCTTACTTGATTTAAAAAGAGAAATGAGAAATTGACTGAGACTGGATTAAAATCCTCAGTCTCATGCTGACATCTTGTGGATCAGACAAAGTACTACTCACTACTCTTGTGGAGCCACTCAGAGACCCTCATGCACGAACCGTTCGTACGCACAGATTTGTTCTTATACTGTTCGTACGAGTGATTTAGGATCATTTGTGGCATCCAACAATGTTTTCGTATCCTAAGATTTTTTTCAGATACGAACAAAATTTACGAGTGGTCCGGACCTGTCGTATATTTTAGGAGCGTCAGTCTGCTGTCATCCAGACGGGATTTCTCCACTAATAACTACATATTTCGTTATTTAGAAAATATTTTGAGTTTAAAAAAGTCACGCACCACAATTGTTTTTGACAATAGGTTATTCTGTTTGAACTAGAATTATAATTTTAAGTTTAATTTGTCTGGTGTGTCGCGCAGGCTTCATGAGTCGTGCGCTCCCCTTGGTCATCAAAGCCGCTCCTCAAATTAACACCCAGGTACATAAAATCCCCATACACCGCCACAGAACAAGTACGAATTAAGACTGATTTTCATGCTATTGCTGGACTGCTGTGCAAACACCATCGGAGCAATAGATTTTTATATCTGATTCGAAATATAACCTGCAGAATGTGGTTGCGCGATGACCAGGAGGAGCGCGCATGAGAAAAGCTGCTGACCCAACACGTCCTCATGCGCTGCTCCACCGTGCGTCCATCCCCCTCTCAGTCAGCCACACATAAAAAAGAAGTGCCCAAAGTACCGATCTGTTCCGAGCCGAGTGGAACCTGCGCGTGTGTGCCACCCCCACCTCCTCTTCCCCCCTCCTCCGCCTCCATCACCTGCCCTCAGCTCCGTGCGCCGCGTTGTGCAGGCGATGGAGCCGTGAGCCGCGCGCACTGAAGAACCGAGCTGCTATGGAGGAGAAGCGCGGGGGGGGGGGCAGGCGTCTAGACCAGTGAGACCAGCAGACCCACCAGTCTGGACCACTTTCTGCGACACACGTGCACTCTGAGTCCAGGAACAGGGGTTTTTGTTTCCAACATCGCACAGAAAGGATGCGGGGCTTTGTGCTGCAAAACATGTTGGCACGCGTCTTGCGCAGCGTGGCATTTATTGACCATCCATCTCAGACTATTCCTTGACCACTCCTGTCTGTGCTGCGGCGATGTTTGAAGCCATTTTCAGATCAAACCATTTATTCTTGATTTCTGATACTGGACGACCCACGGGAGACAAAAGATATGCACTACAATATTAATATGAAGTTAACTTTCGAGACATTTTAATGCTTCTGTTCAAAACCACATCCGACACTTGCGGGGGGGGTGGGGGGTAGCGGTGCCACTCTTCTGAATAAGTGAAACTATAATGTAACACAGTAAAATTAAAGATATTTGACCATCCGACACTTGCGGGGGGGGATAGCCGCGCCACTGAGAGCAGAACTCCGAACGCGTGAAGTTCCTCCTTTTACTTCATGTGTTTGAATGAATGGACACTTCCTGCTGTCAGAAGGCAGGAAACGTGGCCTTATATGGTGTTTTGAGGGGTGGGAATTATGTAAATAACCTTCCGCGTGCACGAGCAGGTGAATAGAACAGGTGGGATTCATCATTATTTACACAGCTCATATACACACGTTTCCTGTGGATAGAAGCCTTTGTTGGATCTGACGTGGCATGTTCGTACGAACACTTCGTACGAACAAAAGTAGGAGAAATTTAGGATAAGAATACGAACATTTTCGTGCATGAGGGCTTTATGACCACGTTTGTCAGATAATTGTGCCCCTTGGATCTCTGGACAGATCCAGCTTGCTGATTCTGGCCAAGCACTGGGGGGAACTAGAAGGCACTGGGTTTGTGTGTGACAGCTGGAAGAACTCCTCCAAATGGTCAGGACATGGAAGACCTGGTCCAAAGTGCTGTCTCTGAACCAGAGCTTCACCATCTGGACGGCCCTGCAGCTGAGACACAGGGAGGACACCAACAGAGTTTCTGCATCAGAGGAACAACGGCAGAATGAAAAAAAAAAAGTAACACAACTGAAAGCTTTGTATTTTAAACCATACATAAGTGAGGATGTGTTAATTGTGCACCAAGGGACATTTTGTATGTATGTACATATGAATGTATGTATGTATGTATGTATGTATGTATGTATGTATGTATGTATGTATGTATGTATGTATGTAATGTATGTAATGTATGTATGTAATGTATGTATGTACGTACGTACCTACGTACGTATCTACGTACGTACGTACGTACGTATGTACGTATGTAATGTATGTATGTATGTATGTATGTATGTATGTATGTATGTATGTACGTATGTATGTATGTATGTATGTGTGTATGTATGTATGAACGTATGTAATGTATGTATGTAATGTATGTAATGTATATAATGTATGTATGTATGTATGTATGTACGTATGTACATATGTACGTACGTATGTATGTAATGTATATAATGTATGTATGTATGTATGTATGTATGTATGTATGTATGAACGTATGTATGTATGTATGAACGTTGTAAGGACCGACTGAACCCAGAGTGGTACGAGACCAGAACAGAGGCACAACTCAGAGTAACAATTATTTACAGTGTTTATTATTTACAGGTGATAAAGGGACACTTGGGGTCTTGGGAGTGCCTGGAAGAGAGAACAGGGTCAGGGTCCTACTGGTGGGATAGGTGGATCAAAACTGATGCTCTGTTTGGTTCTTACAGGGGATGTTGGGTCGGTGGGTTGGCAGCGAGTGGCAACAAGGCAGGAACTGGCAGACAAAGGCAGACGAAAACAGGATCCAGGGTTCACAAAACTGTGGACACAAAATCATAAGGTGAGTACTCTTATCAGACTAATACTTTCTGGCTGAAGTCATGTATACCGATTGAGGCACAATGCTCCAGCATTGGATCTCACTGGACTGCAGCCTTAAGTAGTGGAGCTCCTCGTTAGATGATGGCTGTCAGCTGGCGTCAATCAGCGGCCATCTTGGAGAGGGCGGCAGGGCTGCAGACAGTGGGATCCCGACAGTACCCCCCCCTCAAGAACCGCCTCCGGGCGGCCCGCAGCGCTTCTCCGGGTGAGCGGCGAAGAAGGCGGTGATGAGGCTGGGATCTAAGATGAACGAGCGGGGAATCCAAGACCGCTCCTCGGGGCCATAACCCTCCCAATCCACCAGGTATTGAAATCCCCGGCCACGGCGACGAACATCCAAAATGGCACGGACAGTGAAGGCCGGGTGGTTGTCGATCAGCCGGGCAGGAGGCGGAAGGTCGGAGAGAGGGCACAGAGGGCTCTCGGAGACCGGCTTGACCTGAGAGACGTGGAAAGTGGGGTGAATCCGCATAGACGAGGGAAGACGAAGGCGCACCGCAGAACGGTTGATGATCCTCGTGATCGGGAAAGGTCCGATGAAACGAGGAGCCAATTTCCTCGTAGTGCCCCTGATAGGAATGTCCCTAGTGGAGAGCCAGACTTTCTGACCCACCTCGTACACAGGGGCCGTAGAGCGACGGCGGTCAGCAAACACCTTATTCTGAGCAGCAGTACGTGAGAGGGCTGCCTTCGTCTCCCGCCAGACCCGCCGGCAACGGCGGAAGTGGTGCAGGACAGATGGAACCGGAACGTTGACCTCCTGACTTGGGAACAAAGGGGGAAGGTATCCAAGGGAAGCCTCGAACGGGGACATACCTATGGCAGAGGATTTGTGTGCGTTGTGGGCATACTCAACCCAACTCAGATGTGTGCTCCAGGATGAGGGGTTGCGTTCGGCGACACACCGGAGGGCGGTCTCAAGTTCCTGGTTACACCGCTCAGCCTGACCATTTGATTGAGGGTGGTAACCCGAAGTGAGGCTTGTAGTAGCCCCCAGAGTGGCGCAAAAGCTCTTCCAGACCTGCGAGATAAACTGGGGTCCCCGATCTGACACAATATCAGAAGGGATTCCATGAATGCGGAACACATGTGTGACAAGGAGGTTAGCCGTCTCAGAAGCAGAGGGAAGCTTTGGTAGGGGAATGAAATGAGCAGCTTTCGAAAAACGGTCAATGATGGTGAAGATGACAGTATTACCTTCAGAAGGTGGCAGGCCCGTGACGAAGTCAACGGCAATATGAGACCAAGGACGGCCGGGCGTGGGCAAGGGTTGCAGGAGACCGGCAGGAGGCTGATTGCCGGTCTTATTCCTAGCACAGGTCGGACAGGCTGAAACATAGGACTTGACGTCTTGGGTGAGTGTGGGCCACCAGAAATGAGTCTTGACCAAAGAGAGCATACGGGAGGTGCCAGGATGACAGGACAGTTTGTGTGAATGGAGCCAGTCCAATACCTTACTCCTCATATTAGAGGGAACGAAAAGTTTGCCAGGAGGACCCGTGCCAGGGTCAGGTTCATCCTTTTGGGCGTCCATAATGTCCTTCTCGATGGGCCAGGTGAGAACTCCCACGACAGAGACAGGTGGTATTATGGTCTCCTCGATGTCCGGAGAATCTGGGGAAGAGAACTGACGGGAGAGAGCATCCGGTTTAACATTTTTTGAGCCAGGTCTGAAAGTCATAACGAAGTTAAACCGGTTAAAGAAAAGGGACCATCGTGCCTGTCTGGGGGTCAATCTCTTTGCCTCTCTCAGGTATGTAAGGTTCTTGTGGTCTGTCCATATCAAAAAAGGGGTAGGAGTACCTTCTAACCAATGGCGCCATTCTTCTAATGCCAGTTTCACTGCCAATAACTCGCGGTTGCCAACATCATAGTTTCTCTCTGCCTGTGACAATCGTCGTGAGAAAAAGGCACAAGGATGGACCTTGTTATCCTTGGGAGAACGTTGAGACAAAACAGCACCCACCCCTGAGTCTGAGGCATCCACTTCCAAGATGAATTGATGGCTAGGGTCGGGATGGCATAGAACTGGTGTAGAAGCAAATAGTTTCTTAAGTCTGTTGAAGGCGGCATCTGCATCGGGAGTCCACTTGAAGACCTGGTTTATGGAGGTAAGTTGAGAGAGAGGGGCGGCGATGCGGCTGTAGTTCTTTATGAACCGCCTGTAAAAGTTTGCAAAACCAAGAAATCGCTGAAGCTTTTTCCTGTTCTCCGGAACTGGCCACTCCTCGACTGCTCTGGTCTTCTCGGGGTCAGTTCGATAACAACCACTCTCAAAAATGAACCCCAAGAACGATACTGAGGTCACATGAAACTCACACTTTTCTCCTTTAACATATAACTGGTTTTCGTAGAGTCTCTGCAGGACTCTACGTACGTGGTTGTAATGCTCTTTCTCGTCTCTAGAATAAACAAGGATATCGTCTAAGTACACAAAAACGAAGTCCCCCAAAAAGTCACGCAAGACATCATTAATCAAAGCCTGGAACACAGCAGGTGCATTGGACAAACCAAAAGGCATTACCAAATACTCAAAATGCCCGAGTGGTGTCTTGAATGCGGTTTTCCACTCATCCCCCTCTTTAATCCGCACCAAATGGTAGGCGTTTCTGAGATCCAATTTAGTGAAGATGGTAGCAGATGGGAGTTGTTCATATATGGAATCAATAAGGGGTAATGGATATTTGTTCTTTACAGTAATATTGTTAAGACCCCTATAATCAATACATGGACGTAAAGTGCCATCCTTCTTCCCCACAAAGAAAAACCCAGCTCCTACAGGTGAAGTGGAGGGACGTATTATGCCAGATTCAAGAGATTCTTTGATGTATTTCTTCATAGACTCCCTTTCAGGTCCCGACAGGTTATACAATCGACTAGCCGGTAATGTGGCACCAGGTAGGAGGTCGATAGTACAATCATAGGGACGGTGGGGAGGTAGAGACAAAGCATGTTGTTTACTGAAAACAGGAGCCAAATCATGGTAGACAGATGGGATCTCAGAGACGTCTACTTCCTCGTGTGACACAACATCCGCAGGTTGACATGTGACAGCAGAACGAAGGCATTGTGCTAGACACCTATCACTCCATCTTTCAATTCTCCCCAACTCCCAGTTAATAGTCGGATTGTGCTCTTTTAACCAAGGATATCCAAGAATCAGTTGGGGGGTGGAAGCTTTAAACACATAAAAATCAATAGTCTCGTGGTGATTGCCTGAAATGATTAGACTAATGTCTGTAGTTTTTAGGGTAATCTGGTCTAAAGTTTCACCAGTAACCCCAGCTATACAGATGGGAGGAATCTCCCGAGTGGGCAAAGACAACCCTTGAACCAAGTCCAAACTAATCAAATTTTGTTCTGCGCCAGAATCCAACAAAGCTGGAACAGGATGATGATTGTGGTGGATTTGGATAAGTGTGGGTAATAACAGTCTACAGGCGGAGGAGAGAGCAGAAGTACCCACCAATAT
>JBBPBX010032482.1:2429-33862 GCA_038048925.1 Garcialebias charrua | reverse complement strand
AGTTTAAGTATCTCGGGATCTTGTTCACGAATGAGGGAAAACTGGAGCGTGAGATCGATAGGCGGATAGGTGCAGCGTCCGCAGTGAAGCGGGCGCTGTACCGGTCTGTCGTGGTGAAGAGAGAGCTGAGTCAAAAGGCAAAGCTCTCAATTTACCGATCGATCTACGTTCCCACCCTCATCTATGGTCATGAGCTTTGGGTTATGACCGAAAGAACAAGATCTCGGATACAAGCGGCTGAAATGAGTTTTCTCCGCAGGGTGGCTGGACTCTCCCTTAGAGATAGGGTGAGAAGCTCAGTCATCCGGGAGGGACTCGGAGTAGAGCCGCTGCTTCTCCACATCGAGAGGAGCCAGTTGAGGTGGCTCGGGCATCTGGTTAGGATGCCTCCTGGACGCCTCCCTGGTGAGGTGTTCCGGGCATGTCCCACCGGGAGGAGACCCAGAGGAAGACCCAGGACGCGCTGGAGGGACTATGTTTCTCGGCTGGCCTGGGAACGCCTTGGGATTCCCCCAGAGGAGCTGCTCCAAGTGGCTGGGGAGAGGGAAGTCTGGGCCTCCCTACTTAGGCTGCTACCCCCGCGACCCGACCCCGGATAAGCGGAAGAAGATGGATGGATGGATGGATGGATGGTACCGAAATACAGTGAGATTATGTTCGTACAGGCGTCCGAATGATGGGCGGAGTGCACGTTGCTGCTGCTACTGTAGCGCAACCTTTTATCCTTTTTCAGAATACTGTTTTAGACAGAATAGGAGGGAAGCCATGAGGATGGGATAGTGGTATTACAAAAAAGATCTCTTCACACCTTGTCCTATCAGGACACGATTCAAGACATCAAAAAACTCTACCAGCAAGCACATTTATAAACACAAACTTTGCATATGCATTTGACGGCAAGACGGTGAGATTTGTCCATGAAGCACTTCCAGATAGACCATAGTCCTGATAAGATGTTGGTCAGCCGGCACAGTTCATATCTAACCTGTTGTAGATGTTATTTTTTTGAATGACTGAAGTTTGAAAAAAAATTTTTCCTGGTCAGTTTGACAAGCTAACAGCTAGTTCAGTCAGCGCAAGGAGCAAACTGGATTGTTTCTTACTTAAAATAATTCTAATCTTGAAGATTTCACAGTGGTTTTAATGTGTATTTATTTACCTGTATGTCTTCGTTTTGACATATCCGTTTACTTCTTGCATAGACTTCAGTGGATGTTTTCAAGTGCAAATAGCTGCCTTTGAATGTGGCTTGTTTGTCTTTGAGCAAAATTTCTTGGTCTTCAGAATTTGGTGGGAATCTTCATCTACTTAACTTTTGTAATCAACTCATGCAAGAAGGATGCCACAGCTAATGCACATTAGAAAAACAAAAAATGACTATACAGTAACTCAGTGACTCGTACAGATTTTAAGATGATATTTGGTGCATTCATAGCTCAGAGACATCCCCAACACATAGTTCGATGACTAAGAAATTACACTAGATATAAAACTTTGGCATTCAATGCAGTAGGTGCTACTCTTATTTTTTAGAGATTCAAGTTGTTTTAAGAGTTTTCCAATCTGCTTTGTCCAAACTTGGACTCAGGAGACTTTTTTCCATTGTTCAGCCTCAGCAAGTTGTGTAACACCTAAATTCAACTTGACTTGGTTCAACGTGGTCTCTGTAGTTTTTCATATATCTGAGTGCTGCCTTGATTTGGGTGGGTTGTCATAGCGTGGCAGCCCTAATCTTACCACCATGGGTAATTAAGTGAAATACAATCCCTAAACACTTGCCATTCTCTGCCATGATTTCCAAAAATGCCGTGATCGAGTTGAGGCCATGATCCCTGTCAGTTGGAGACCATGAGTTGGGTCCAATTGGTCTAGCTCTGTCTGAGCTCTGTCTTCAGCCAAGAAGCACGGAAAACACTGCACCTCCTCATAGTACCACAGCGTTGGTTTACATGTTGCCATTTTATTGGAAATATTATTTCTTTTTAAAAAAGTAAATAAAAACAAATGCTGTGGTTGCAATTTTGTTTTAAAACGGTGGGCTTGGGCCAATCGGAGGTGAGGCAGTCTTTTGATGTCAAATCTTCAGTTCGACTCGCCTTGCTTAGAACCTTATCTGAGTAGATTCTAATATTTGAGCAGAAAGCAGATGAGAGCACCCAATGGAATAACTCTAAACCTGCACCAGGGTCAACCCGAGTAAGGCCTAATTGAGCCCATGTCTCCAAACGGATGCATACCAAAAAGTTACCTACAGCAGGTAAGATGTTAATTGCTCATAATCTTTCCTCAGACCCCACTTCTAAATAGCTGACTTATTCTATTAATTGTAATTCTCCCAAAACAAGAAATCAAAAAGTTTAACATTAGACGGTTGCACAGAATCAGTTACTTCTGGCAGAGAACTAAAGTTGTTATTTATCCAACAGCAGTTTGAACTTTCGTTTATTTTCATTACTAACGATTCACTCGCACAACCCTAATTGAAAAAAAATTGCACAGGCCACAAGATTTATTAAATATGAAGCAAAACCTTCCTATAATTAACTTTTTATTTCTTGCTTTGTTAGGGCGAAAGGGCAAGAATAAAACCACATTAGAGCTGTTGGAAATGTGTTGATGAAAATATTTTAGTATGAATGCTCACTCCACCAGCATTAGTCTTCATTATAGACAAAAAACAACAATTCTTTTTGCCAGAAAATACACAAATCGACCCTGAAATTACATAACAAGCGCTCACAAACACATTCAATGACTTCTTTATTGTACACACACACACATACACTCGCGCGCACACACACACACACACACACACACACACATATATATATATTTTTTTTTTTTCCCTTTTTTGCTATCACACTATCATTGGGAAAACTCAGGCTGAGAGAGTTTGGACATGTGCAGAGGAGGGATATATTGAACAAAAGCCATTTGTTAAATATGGAGCTGCCAGGGAGGAGGAAAAGAGGAAGACCACAGAGAAGATTTCTGGATGTAGAGGAGGAGCAGATGCAGAGGGCTTCTGTGACAGAGGAAGGTGTTTTATGGACAGGGTGAGATGGAGACAGATCATCCACTGAGGCAGCCTATAAAGGAAGCAGCTGAACGAAGACTACCAGACTATTAGTGCTGACATGAGTGGTGGTAGTTCACACAACATACAGTATGTCATGAATTATTGCTTTTTTTTTTAATTTGCTCGATTTTAAAATACAAAATATGTAATTAAGTGAACTGAACAAAAATGTGAATGCAACACTTGTTTTTGCTCTCATTTTTCATGAGCTGAACTCACTTTTCTACGTAGACAAAAGGCCTTTTTCCTCAAGTATTATTTACAAATGCGTATAAATTGGTGTTAGTGAGCCGTTCTCATTTACTGAGATAATCCATCCACCTCACAGGTGTTGCATATTAATATGCTGATTAGACAGCATGTTTAATGCACAGGTGAGCCTTAGGCTGACCACAATAAAAGGTCACTCTAAAATGTGCAGTTTGATCACAGAGCACACTGACACAGACGTTGCAATTTCAAGGAGGGCACAATCGGCACGCTGACTTCAGGACTTTCCATTAGAACGGTTGCCCGTAAATTTAATTTAGTGTTCATTTTTCTACCATTAACCATTTCCAAATACATTCCTGAGAAACTGGCAGTACATGTACATCCAATTGGCCTCACGTCACAACCACAGACCATGAGTAACCATACCAGCCCAGGACCTCCGCATCCAGTAACTTCACCTCCAACATTGTCCGGAACAGCTGCAACAATGCAACCTGAACAGCTGCTTGAAGAGTGTTCTCTTCACGACTGAATCCCTGTTTTCACTGTGCAGGGCAGATGGCAAAGTGTGTGTGGAGTTGTGTGGGTGAGTCGTTTGCTGCATATGTTATGGACAATGAACAAGGGTGCATTTTATTGATGGCATTTTGAATGCACAGCGATACTGTGACAAGATCCTGAGGTCCATTGTTGTGCCATTCATCCACAACCATCACCTCATGTTGCAGCAGGATAATGCACAGACCCATGTTGAAATGATCTGTACACAATTCCTGGAAGCTGAAAACATCCCAGTTCTTGCATGACCAGCATCACCCAACATGTCACCCATTGAGCATGTTTGGGATGCTCTGGATTGGCATATATGACAGCGTGTTCCAGTTCCTGACAATATCATTGAAGAGTGGACCAACAGGCCACAGACAACCTAATCGTCTCTATGTGAAGATGTGTTGCACTGTGTGAGACAAATGGTCACACCAGATACTGACTGCTTTTCTGATCACCTCAATACGGTAAAAGTAAACAGCACAGTTTAGAGTGGCCTTTTATTGTGGGCAGCCTAAGACTCACCTGTTCAATAATCATGCTGTCTGTCAGCATCTTGATATACCACACCTGGGAGGTGGATGGATTACCTCAGCAAAGGAGAAGTGCTTATTAACACAGATTTACACAGAACGGTGAACAATATTTGAGAGAAAAAGGCCTGTTGTGCCCATAGAAAAAGTCTGAGATTTTTGAGTTCAGCTCAAGAAAAATGAGAGCAAAAACAACTGTACATTGTATGACAAAGCTGCAACTCTGTGAGGTATAGTGTCAAGTGAAACAGTTTCATATTTGGGAATCCACAAGTAGGTTGTTCTAGGAGATGTCTGTTCATTTTGGGGGAAAAAAGCATGAATTATTTCAGCACCTTCTGCCAAAGCAAAATGAAGCAAAGATGTTTTCTGTTTGTTGGTTAATCTATGTAATGGTCATTAAGACAGTGCATGAAGTTATTATAGAAAAATTAGATTTAGTGACATGTCACATCTTATACAGTACATGTCCAATCATACTGTACAGTGTATTCTCAGGTCAGGTCAAATTGAGACAGCCCTCCAGCTCTGACAAAGGCTGGTATCTCTGATAAGAACATGTCCTTAGTATTTCTGCTATTTTTTAAATTAAATTTATAAAACTCATCAGTCATTCTTCCTTTTTCTCGGCTGCAGTAAAGGTTCAAGGCTGAAGCGTGTGAAATTTGTCTGAAAACTGAAGCAAGAACAAAGAGCCCCTTGAGGCTTTAATATTAGCATTTCTCAGAATTGTGAGATGAATGAGTAAACCACAGTCTACGGGTACAGGAGGTGTTTTGCATGTGTGCACACATGTAGATAAAATGTTTTGAAACCTTTAAGAGATTGGTGTAATTGGTTTCTTAAAAGGAAAATGTGTTTTTATAATAACTGTCTCCCAGGTGTGGGCATATTGAGGCGTAAGCGCTGAATGAGTGCAGCATTGTTCCGTTAGCTGTGGGGATTGACAACAAGGTGGGCTGCAAACTTCTGCACAGCCATGGTCCAGTGAACCTGAGTGGTTTTTGTTTGATGGAGTCAGTGGAGCAAAGAGGCGCTTTAGGTGTGCCTGCCCGGCCATCAGCCTGACAGCGCACGTCAAACCCAGTATGAATAATCGCTTAATGTGAGAGAACAGCGCTAGTGCCAAACACGCTGCTGCTCCGAGGGGATCAAATGTTTCCTAACGTCACTCAATGATTATCAAATCATTGCAAATCTTTAACTCCCAAAGAGTTTGTTCTCTCTGTAAGTGTTGCTGACATAATGATTCGATCTGTTTTACATATAATTAGAAAGTCATCAAAGTACTTGGATATTTGATTAGTTAAGACTGGTTTAGATTGCTTCCTGTTTTCTTGTTTTATTTAGCAAAGATCTGGTCATCTGAGATGTGTTCCTTCAATGTTTTTATTGGTCTCTCGCTCGCTAAAAACAGGGAGTAATGAAACCTATTGAGTGTCTAAAGTCTTTAAAGAAATCTGAGCATGTAATTGCAGTGTTCAAGTTGGATGGGGGACTCATTGTGAATAGCAATGCACCAGTCACACTTTTCTTTAGGCGGATTCCAGTTTGTTTTTTGTAAACCTCTGACCTGCCGATTCCTTTTTCCCTTAATACTGAAATTACCAGCTTGCAATTTTATATTATATCTTGTTGAAATAGAAATTTGAATGTGTTTTTTCATGCTTACTGCATACTTACTACACAATTTTGTTTGGGATGTATTCTTTTTTTCAACAAAATAAAAAGTTGCTGTGCATCCTCATCAATCCTCCCTCAGCTCAGTAATAAATCTGTTTGTTGTTGTTTAACCACATAACGGTGGTTGCACAGACCACATGGCATCACTTCAGCACATTACAGTACAGTATTGAGCACCTGCTTATCTTTTCACATGGTGACCATTTTGGCTCTGTTACTACCCCACTTCGCAGTATGGAGGCGCACTGAGGGTGGGTTGGCTTCAACACTTTCACCACCTCAGTCCATTCAGAAATCACACTAATGCCCTAAAGCAGGGGTGTCAAACTCACTTACAAAAGGGGTCCAAAATTAAAACCTTTTTCAAAATAAGGGCCAGTTTCAGGATCTACATTAACTCAAGTTAGAGAACAAACATCTTTTCTTTGTTGCAGGTTCCTCAAAAAAGAGTTTGATTGGTTTCATTTGACGTTCTCTGTTGCACTTTTGACATCATAATCAAACATTATTGAGAGAAATGAAGTGCAAAAAGTATTTTAACATATCATCTTGGGGGCCAGATAAGACGTCAACAAGGGCCATATTTGGCCCCTGGGTTTTGAGTTTGACATGTGCCCTAAAGGCATTTAAGTCTCGGCTTGAGACGTCTAGTGAAGGAGTTTATTGTTGAAAGTGATTATGAAAATCTAATGTGTTTAAAGTTGAATGTTAAACACACAAAACCTCAAAAGATTTGAATTGATGATTTGAAATGACCTGGCAATCAATAAATTTAAGATATATCATTGAGATCGTAATAAAAGCGGAGGTGGAGTCGCTATTTACATCAGAGACTCTTTGGCTGCCAGGATTGCGTCTAAAAAAACAATCGCAAACCAGTTTGAGGCTTTAGCTGTGAACATCCAACATGTCCTCATTCCCTACTCGTCATATATTGACGCTTGGGCTCAGGTCCCTCCGCGTCACATACTTGATGCGTCGGGTCGTCCCTTCTCGTCACTATTTGGTGTGCAGGGTGCTCTCATTTGCTTGTTTGGGGTTCAAGGGTTAAATAAAAGGGGAATGGTTAAGTTTAGGGTTAGTTATAAGGTTAGGCTTAGTGTTTAATTTTTGCCAGTAAAATCATTCCTCTTCATAACAACAAAAAAAAAGACGAAAGTGCTTCACTAAGACACGATCACAACTTATCATTTCCCTACACACCAAATAATGATGAAACGGGTGACCCGCCGCGTCAAATATACGACGCGGAAGGGAACTCTGTGCCCAAGCGTCACACGTATGACGAGTAGGGAATGAGGATGGGTTGCAACATCAGTTTGAAAGGAGGTCAGATCTTAACTGTTGTAGGTTGTTATTGTCCCCCCTCCGCAACACCTGAAGCTCTGTCCTCCCTGACTGAATTCATGGGAAATTTAAAACACAATGAGATTGTTATGGCTGGAGATTTCAACATTGATTGGAATAAGTCGACCCCCCTCTGTGATAAATTCAAGGAATGTTGCCTATCTCTCAATCTAACACAACTTATCGATTCTCCCACCAGACCAAACATAAAATGTCCCGAAAAATCTTCCACCTTAGATCTGTTTTTCACAAATGCACCTCACAAATTTCCTGGTATAGGTGTATTTGCTAACGTTTTGAGTGATCATTCCGTAATAGCAGCTCTTAGATCTACTAAACTTCCACCTGCTAAGCCCAGAATAATTCAAAAAAGGGATTTGAAACGTTTCTGTGAACAGTCATTCCTTTGGGATCTATCCCACTTTGATTGGCAACGTATTCTACTAATCAATGACGTGAACACCGCTTGGAACTATTTTCATGATAGTTTCATTTACTTTGTGAACAAACACGCTCCTTTCCGGCAGTTCAGGATAAAGGGCCGTGACAGCCCCTGGTTTACTCCTGAACTAGCTGACCTCCTGCACAGGAGAGATCATCTTTGGGCCGCAGCAAGAAAATCACACTCAGACTCTGATTGGTTGAAATTTCGGCAGCTGAGGAATAAATGCACAACTGCCATCAAAGCCGCAAAACGTAACTACTTCTTATCTCAGACCTCCAAAAATCTAAACGACCCTAAAAAATTCTGGAAAACCATCAAATCTCTCTCAGGCACCCCCCAATCATCTGACCTCCCATCACAATTTCTTGTTGACTGTTCCTGTGTCAAATAAGCACGAGATCCTGAACTGTTTCAATAAACATTTTGTTGCTTCTAGTTCATTATTTGACACAGTTACAAATGGAAAATCAGCCACTTCATCTAATAATCAAACTTCTACAAATCAAATCCCTCCTACAAGTCAATCCTCAGTTAATCACACCTTTCTTTTTCTCCGTTCTCAGTCAGTGAGGTAAATAAACTGTTAAATGATCTTGATCCTAAAAAATCTGCAGGTCCAGATGAACTTCCACCTTATTTCTTAAGGCTGGCTGCTCATATCATTTCAGTCCCTGTGACCAGTGGCGGCCGCCACTAGAGGGCGCTAGGGGCGCCGCTCCTCCTTGGAACTGCAGCTTTTCTTCTTCACCATTTGAATATATTTTTTTTTTTATAAAAGTGAAATAATAAAATAAAAATATTTCGAAATGCATGCATATATGTTTTTAGTTGTGTAGGATAAATATTTTATGAGTAATGATTGTTTTGTTTGTTTCAAAAAACGTTTTCTGATTGTGAGTGACGTACTTCCGGTTTCCCCGCTCGGCGCCGCCTGGGGGCTTTTCCCATGCTTTTCCATTGAATCTAATTATAACTATCCGCCGCTAGCGGCCGTAGTTTATGTCCCATCAGTACAAAACTTTTGGACTGTACAGGTCGCATTTTCCCCCGCCCTCGAGCCTGGACTGTCTCTTATGCCACGGATCGACAGCACTTCCGGTTCGAGCCAAGGAGGGGGGGAGCGGGGGATTCCCTCTGTTTACAGTCAGACCTGATCATCACACGGACAACTAGCGAGTAGCGACGTTGAAACAGCAGTAATTATTAATGGTGCCTTTCTACACACAGGTAAGCAAGTAATAATTAGTGAGTTTAATAAATCGCTGAGCACACATGAGCAAAGTTTGAGCTGTTTTCATCTGTGTTCGGGACATGGTGGTGTGTGTGGGACGGTGGTTGTTGCAGTCAGTCACAGTAGCTAGTAGCTCTGCTCATGGTTGTGGTGTACTGTCTGCAACATTATAAAAGTTGCTACTTGCTAGTTATAAACCCGAATGTGTGAAGACGACTCCTGTATGTTCATCTTCAGCACATGAACTGTTTACTCCTCAGAGTGTCTGTCTGTGTTAGTTAACTTTTGTCTCGTTTCGTTTAGCAGCAGTTGCAAATTTTCTGATGAATAAATCTGAATGAATAAATAAACTTTAGTTTTAGTTTAGTTTAGTTAAACTTTAGTTTCATTATAAGTTGTGCTGTTGTTTCAAAGACACTAAACTTAAATAAATCAAGTAGCAGAAAGATTTAAGCATTAAATAGTTTGAATTTTTCATGTTATGAAACAGTGATTATATAATTATTTGAAAGGTTATTATTTTTATTCTGGAAAGGTTGAGCTCCATTCTCCCTGATGACCAGAAGAGCAAGCTCATTTCACAAGCATATGATGGTGCGAGTGTCATGAGAGGAGCCACAGGTGGTGTACAGAAGAAGATCCAAGATGTCTATGTAAATGCACACTATATATATATCACTGCTATGCTCACCAGCTTAATCTTATCATGCAGCAGGTGACTTCCCATATCTCAAAAGTGAATATTTTCTTCTCAGACCTGGCTGGATTCTCCGGCTTTTTTTCAAGATCGCCAAAGAGAACCAGTATTCTCGATGAAGTGGTGGCCCACAGAGTTCCAAGAGCAAGCACAGTGAGGTGGAACTTCCACAGCCGAGCTGTGAACACTGTTTTTGAACACAAAGAAAAACTGCTCCAGTGTTTTGAAACCATCAGGGACTCAGGACAGTTTGATCCTACCACTGTTAGAGAAGCTGGAGGCTTTGTGAGGCTGCTGGAGGATGATAGCTTCAGCTTTTTCCTGAAACTGTTCCATCTGGTCATGCCTCATGTGGACATTCTCTACAACCAACTCCAGAAGCGGACCATCGACTCAGTCTTTGTTCAGAGAATCATGCAGCAGTTCACAGACCACATTCAAAAAATCAGGTACCGGTAAATTGAAATTAATGTGTATGTTGTGCTGTTTAATATTACTGATACAGTATTTTGTTAATGTCTTATGATTGAACTACTTCACATTTCTTGTTATTTTACCTGGTGACTAAAATATGAACACTGTTCTCTTATGGTCCTGCAGAGACTCACTCCCTACTATTTGTGGCGAACACAGTGGCAGTGTATCCCAGATGGCTAAGAAACGCCGCACACTGGGCCCTGGTGAACGTCAGAGGATAGCTACAGAGGATAGCTACAGAGGTGAGCAGCTACAGAGGTGAGCAGCTAAATGCATGTCTTTTACCGTACAATGTTTTTCATCATATTAGTTCTGTATTTTGAAAAAGTGAGGAGCACTACATCTTTCTAATTACAATGTCAATTTGAATTGTTGCTATTAAATGTACACATATACTCATAAATTGTTAGATGTTAAATAATTAGAAAGCTGACTAGCCATTTCCCTATCCTCTTGAATACCAGGAAAAATAAATATTGTCCATGCCCAATATTTTATTATTCATATGGAAGAGAAAGGTGCCAAAACCCACCCTTTCATATTTAGCATAATTGAAAAGCACAAAATCAGTCAGAGAATCTTTATTGCCATTTGCACCACATGTGGTACATGTGATGAAACAAGATTATGTACACAGGGTCCCAGTTACATCCACCAATAAAATGTAAGAGAAAAACAGTAATAACATCTAAGTAGCTTAAATTACAACCTTGAACTACTTATTCATTTAAATACATCCTGTTGCACCATTGAAATTCTACCATGTTGTTTTTTACTATGTTTGTAGGACCTTGTATTACTTTTTCATTTGTAGGTACTTTATTTTTGTACCTTTATTGCATGCTTTAGTATTATTTTTTTTGTTTGTTCTTTGTTGTTTTAGTGAGTTAAATTGTTGGTTCTCAATCTGAGCATTTCATTGTACTGTTGGCCTAGTTTTAATCTGCATTTGATAAATAAACACCAGAAAAACTTGAAACGTTATTTTTTCATTTTTGAGAAAATAGCCCCCCCGGTGGTTAACTAAGGAACCGCCACTGCCTGTGACCCACATCTTTAATCTGTCCATAAGCCAAAACACAATTCCGGATGCTTGGAAAACAGCCTTTGTTCTTCCTTTGCTGAAGGGAGGTGACCCCACCTCACTGAACAATTATCGACCGATCTCTAAACTCTGCATCTTAGCCAAGGTTCTAGAAAAACTGATAAACTCTCAGATCAAAAATTATCTGGACTCATTTAACATCTTACCTCTCCATCAATCTGGTTTCAGGAAAAAACACAGCACAACAACTGCTTCTCTGAAGGTTCTGAATGATGTTGTTGAAGCATTGGATGCATTTTCCAATCGGAGGCAATGTGTTCAACATAACGGTACTTCTTCCAGCTATTTAACAGTTAAAAATGGTGTACCACAAGGCTCAGTTTTAGGACCAACCCTCTTTACAATCTACATAGCTAATGTAGGTCAGAGCATCCCTGATGCATCCTTACATTTCTATGCTGATGATACAGTTGTTTACTGCCGAGCTAAAACAGTAGCTAAGGCTTTCCAGTTACTGCAATCCGCTTTTGACATCATCCAGTCAGATTTGTTCCGTCTCAAACTTGTCCTAAATGCTGATAAAACAAAAGGGATGTTTTTTTCAAGTAGGAAGTCGGTCCCAGCAGATCTTCCTCTGATTTTATCCTCAAATGGTGTCCCTATCCACAATATTCCTGAAGGTGGCACTGTATTTGCGATTATGGGACTTACTTCCGTTTTGACCCCGGAAGTAGAATTTCTGCATTGGCTCCTCGTTGTTTACTTGTTTATCTGTGCGCATCGTAGAAGTTCTGTTAAAGTTCTGTTTTCTGTTATTTTGAGCTAAAATTGTCATGAAGATGTCTTGTGGAGCTCTGGTACCTGTTGCGCTGTTCGTGGCTGTAAGAATAATCAGACGAAGCTGAATTTGTGGCTGCAACTAGTGTGTGTTGAACAGGCTCCGAAAACAAAAACCTGCATCCTTCTTTGTGGCTGGGCTACGAGAAACCACCTGAAAAAAGACTCTGTATCCTCCAGAGGAACGAGAACACCAGGTATGATTTAAGAGACAGCTTTTAGTTTAATGATTTTATGTAGTCAGTGATTAAATGATACTAATATTTTCGTGCATAACTGGCAAATAAACACACGCACCTATATACTGTATGTATGCTGTCTGTGTATATTTATTTATACTGTATATATAATATAGGTGTCTGTTGTGTTTATTTATATATATATATAATATAGGTGTGTGTGTGTGTGTGCGTGGGTTTCTTTTATATATAATCTAGGTGTGTTTGTGTGTGTTCATAAATGAACCCTAATGTTTGTATACTGTACTTTTCTTTTCCTCCTTTCTGTTATATTTCTGCATAAGGTGAGTTCCAGGGATGGATGGATGATGCTCCAGTTGGTCCAGGGATGGATGGATGAAGCTCCAGTTGGTCCAGGGATGGATGACGCTCCAGTTGGTCCAGGGATGGATGAAGCTCCAGTTGGTCCAGGAGATGGATGACGCTCCAGTTGGTCCAGAAGTTTGTGTGCAGTTATGTACCACAGCAACAAATGAGTGAAAATATAATTTCTATAAATAAATCTGCGTTTGAAGTGCATTTGGTGTTGCTGTGTTTCACCTTCTTTATTTCAATAAGATACGTTGTTTAATGTCTAATGAGAAGTTCTACTGCAAATAAAAACACTAGATGTGATTGTTTTTTTGGCAACTTACCAGTTTAGTTTTTTATTGACAAGTACAAAACTTAAAAACATGCATGTTGCTGTGGTTCCTCCTCCAGGAGGAGATTGATAAGAATAAAAGCTATAATTATAAATTTTAGGCTGATTGTTAACTCTAAATTGACTCTGGGTGTGAGTGAGACAGGTCCCTCTTGTAAATGAGTCCCCGTGGCTCAACGAGGCAAGCCTGTATAAATAAAGGTTGAATGAATGAATGAATGAATAAACTAAAAACATTTGAAACTGAATACAATATGAGAACTGTGGGTGATTTGATGTCTTTTAATGAAAATGATTGGCTGCAGAATAAATACCAGAATAAATACCAGGTCAAATACACTCTTCAACAAGAAATGATGGGCAGTTTCTGATTTTAAACAAACTGGAACAGATTCCTAATCATGTGGGACCACTGGACGACCACTGGACGACTGGAGCAAGCAGCAAACCCCTCCGGAATCCAAGACGATGGAACTTGGCCCTTCACTCGTCTGTACCTTAAAAAAAGAATAAAACTGTCATGTTTGCATCACAAAGTCTAAAATAAGACCAAGTTTGCTACTCAAAGTAGAAAGAATAAATACAGTTGCTCCTACATTTTTTACTCATTCACAAAGATATACTGTAATGTTCAATTTTATATTGATTTCAGTAATTTTATCTTAGATTTACTTTAATATTTTTGAATTATTGTGCCAGGTGCTTGTGTCATTACTTGTTCTTCTGCTCCTGCGTCTCAGAGTAAGTGTGTCTGTCAACTTCAGCGTGGGAGACCAGTCTGTGACTTGTGTGCAGGCCTTCCTGAAAATATAAATATTTCAATAGAACAAATGTAGTAATAACCAAAAGATGAGCTTGTGTTATGGAATATTTTCTGTACAAACAGCATCCCACTGCTTTATTCACATGAGAGTAACAGGGACCTACAATCAAAACAGTACTACAGTACAGTATGTATGTGCAGTATGTATGTATATACTGTATATATAGTGTGCATACAGTATACACATACACACAGCATATGTAAATGTATTACACACACATGTAGTTATATTATTTATCCACAGATTTGTTTAGTAAATACTTTAACAGATGCTAACGCTACATGCTAAGCTAACCACAGCTAGTAGACGGTGCTAAATCATGAAGAAAAAAACAACAACAGCTCCAACACAGAGAAAATTATACTCTCACATTGTTCTGAAATTGTTTCACAAAATGATTTATGTAGAATATTTTGTTTACCGGAGAAAACGTGATCTGAACACGACGTCTTCGGGAGCAGATCAGGCAGAGGAGGTGCAGCTGTCAGCTCGTCCGATGGAGATAAATCCTTCACGTTTACTTATTTTTGGGATGAAGTGAAAACTGCACTTTGAACAAACGTCTACCCGACAGCAACACCCACTAACCCAACACGAAGTAACCGTTGCAATTAATTAGAAATAAACAAAACAAAAAAACAAAAGTGAAAAATACAGCCAGTAGACTGGGCTTTAACTGCTGCTCTCACTTCAGGCGGAAGTCGTTCCCATAATTCGCGCAAGGCATCATGGGGCGTAGGAATATTGTGGATTGAGTTTGTTGATTCCTATAAATATCTGGGTATCCTGGTTGATTCACAGCTCTCTTTTAAACTCCACGTGGAAAACCTAGTGAAGAAACTGAAAGTTAAACTGGGTTTCTTTTTCAGAAACAGATCATGTCTAACACTGAATGCTAGGAAACGCCTTGTATCTGTGACTTTCCTTCCCTCCATTGATTACGGTGACATTCTCTACATGAATGCTCCTACAAGCACCCTGCGGATGTTGGATGTTGTCTATCATGGTGCACTAAGATTCATAACTGGCTGTGATTATCGTACCCACCACTGCACCCTGTATTCACTGGTTAACTGGACATCATTAACCTCACGCAGACTCTTCCACTGGTACATTTTCATCTTTAAATCACTTCTTGGTCTGCTGCCCTCATACATCTCCTCCTACATGTCTTTGCGTGAGTGCAGCTACAGTGTGCGCTCTCAGGACATGATTACCTGCAGTGTTCCGTCAGTGAGGACTGAACTTGGAAAAAGGGCCTTCTCCTACTCCGCTCCTGCTTCATGGAATATCTTACAAAAAGATCTGAAGCTCTCGACCTTGACTTCTCTAAATGGTTTTCAGAATCTGTTGGAATCCTGGCAAAAACCAATGCAGATTTGTTCCTGTCTTTGATTTTATACATCTACCTTATAATGTTTTGCTAGTTTTTTGATACTTTGTTAAAAAAAAATGTATTTCTCTCTTTTGTTTTTTCTCTCTTTTGTTTTTCTATTGTTTATTGTTTAAGGAAATTCTACCATTGCTGTTCATCGTTCTTTAGTTTTAGCAGGTTGCTTTCGTAAATGAGCCCTCAAGGCTCAATAAGATTTACCTGACTAAATAAAGGTTGAATGAATTATTATAACGCACAAAAAACATTTGTTAATTTCTCTATGGACAGCTTTAGCCCAGTGACTGGGGGGTTGTCTTCTTATTAGACACTTGAACCCCCCACTGTCCCTGCCTACTGAACCCCCCACTGTCTTCTTCCTCCTTCTTGCTGCTGACTCTGGTCTTCTGTCCATCCTCTTTCTTCTGGATCTAAGCTCTGCCTTCGACACCATCTGTCATTCTATCCTCCTCAACAGACTAACCTCCATTGGCATCTCAGGTACCCCGTTAGACTGGTTCACCTCCTATCTCTCTGACCGCACTCAATTCATTCAGCTTAAATCCTTCCGTTCCCAGTCTTCCCCTGTCTCCACGGGTGTCCCCCAAGGCTCTGTCCTCGGACCCCTCCTCTTCATCATTTACCTCCTTCCTCTAGGCCACATCTTCCGCAAACACGGCATCCATTTCCACTGCTATGCTGATGACACGCAGCTCTACTTGTCATCAAAACCAAACTCCACCCACCCACCCTCCATCCTCACCGACTGTCTCAACGAGCTAAATCACTGGTTTTCTAACAATTTCCTTCAACTAAACAGCAACAAAACAGAAGTCATTCTCGTCGGTACCAAAAACTCTATTTCAAAATCAGAACATCTTCTCGTCCCCCTTAACAACTCTCTGCTATCCCCCTCCCCTCAGGTCAAGAGCCTCGGTGTCATCCTCGACACCACTCTTTCCTTCACTTCACACATCAACAATATTACTCGGTCTGCCTATTTCCACCTCCGTAATATTAACCGTCTCCGTCCTTCTCTCACACCCCGCTCCACAGCCATCCTGGTGCACAGTCTTGTGACTTCCCGTATTGACTACTGCAACTCCCTTCTCTACGGCCTCCCCAACAAATCTCTCCACAAGTTACAGATGGTCCAGAACTCAGCTGCCCGTGTCATCACTCAAACCTCCTACTATAACCACATCACTCCTGTCCTGCAGCAGCTCCACTGGCTCCCGGTTAAATCACGCATCATCTTCAAAATTCTACTCCTCACGTTCAAAGCTATCCACAACCTTGCCCCTCCTTATCTATCTGACCTCCTCCAAATCCCCATCCCATCACGCTCTCTCAGATCCTCCTCTTCGCTACATCTCCATGTACCCTCTGCCCGCCTCTCCACCATGGGGAGCAGGGCCTTCACCTGCTCTGCCCCTCACCTCTGGAACGCCCTACCGCCAGACCTTCGAAACACCACCTCCCTTTCTCTGTTCAAGACTGCCCTGAAAACCCATCTCTTTAGACTAGCTTATCACTAACTTTACTAAATGTATTTTTATCTTCCATTTTATATCCTTTATGTATTTTATATTTCAATTTGTCGCTGATAATGTTTGCTCTGTATTACACTGTGTTGGTTTGTTAAGTGTCCTTGGGTGTCCTGAAAGGCGCTTTTAAATAAAATTATTATTATTATTATTATATATTATTATAAAAATGGCTGTACAGTACAGTACATAGAATGTGTAAAATATATAGTAGAAAGTACTGCATGGGTGTGTGTATGAATGGAAAATGAGAAATGTTGTGGTGCCATACAGTAGGTGTGAACCATTTTACTTTTAAACTGTAGAAACATTCAGCTCGAAGTCACACACACAAGCACTGTTTCCTTTCACCAACACCCGTCTGCTAAAAATCTGTTACTACTGTGAATAATTCATTGTTTTCCCTCTCAGATCCAAATGAGTGGTGCCTGTTGTTTGATTAACCTGCTGATCTGATGGACTGAGGAAGATTTTTCTGTCTTGTGTCAGTAAACACAGCCTGTGGGTCGTTGTTTGCCACAGCATGGGGATCTCAGCTTGCACATCCTGCTTATGCTGTGCCAGAATGAGCTCAGAGGGCAGCTGGGCACGATGCCATTGCGCTACTTGGAAGTTTTTTTCCACCCGTTTAAATCATTCCATCACTAATGTCATCCTATTTTAATTAACCTCTGGTGTTCAGCTTAGAAAACAAAGTAGGTTGGGTTGGGTATAAAGGGATAGCTGGTTAATTGGTGCTGGAATTGCAATTATGTATCAGTCAGTTTCTTGTCTACAGTAGAAAGCAATCAGCGTGATCTCTGAGTGAGAAATGAGAGGTTCTCATAGTGAAGCCACGCTACTCAAAACTTACTTTGACACATCACCGTTTGATACAAACCTCTCCAACTCATCATAACAGCCTCATCCAGTCACAATGGAAAGGTTTGAGGAAGACAGTGAAGGTCAAAGCGATGACCTCCTCTGCCTCCAGATTCCCCTGTGATATACGGCCTACAAGGATTAGTTGTCAGATTCAACTTGGTCCAATCTCTCAGTTTACAGAAGAGTTGTAGGGATATGTGGAGGTTGTGGCTGCAGGATGTATGCTTTGCTGTGATTTATATAATATAAATGAAGACTCTCTACTTCTCTTAGTGCAGCACTGGCAGCGATACCTCATTACTGTGTTGAGATGTCAGAAAATAAAATAAGAAGCTGCATTAAGATGTTGGCTTACCTGGTATGTGTGTGTGTGTGGGGGGGAAGTGTTTACATGGGCAGCTTTGATCAGTCCTCATAAACAGACCTTTACAGGGATGGATAACAGAAAGCACCACTCTTTGATCAAAGCGTTTCATTCCTTGAACATGAGAGGAGCGATCGCTTATGAATAATTTACTCAGCAGTTATCATATCAGTGTGGAAAAAGAGCAAGCCGGGATATGAATCAGAACTCCCAAAGTCTGTGTTAAAACGCAGACATGCGGAGAGCACGCTGCTGAGAAGTGTATCACTGGTTCACACACACAGCTCATTTTAATAATAGGTGGCTTAATAAGTAGGCAGAAAATAGCGATTAGGGTGACGAAGTTTGAATCATCCATCCATCCATCCATCCACCCAACTGTGTTATTTACTTCCTAAATAAATAAAAGACTCAAGAATGTTGAACAATCCTAGTTTTTCATGGTTCAAACAATCATTCACATCTCAGTAGTAACACAAAAAAATACCCCCCAATGTCTTCACACAACTCCTCTATGTGCTAGAACCTATTAATTGTAAAAAAAAGAAAAAAAAAAAAAGTTATAGAATTGTGCCGCTCAAGGGGGCTGCATGTTGGAGTAGCTCTCTTACATTCATTCTGAGATTTTGCTTTTGAAAACTTTAATTCCTCTTTTTTCCGGATGTAAATGGCTTTTCTTGGCTGATTACTTCTTCTGTTATCAGATGACGTGCCACTAGAAGGATTTTTACAGAAACTTTTTTTAACGTTTGGACATTTGTTATGATAGGTAACCGTGACAACAAGGTGGTTTTCTACAACCGGGAGCAGTGGATTAACATCTCAAAAGCTCAAATAACACCTCAACTACAGCCCCAAATCCCAAACGAGTTGAAAAGGAGGCACCGTGGATGCATTTCCACCTATCTGGAGGCGGTGCTCAAGTTCCTGACTGCCAAGATCTTGGAGGTAGCGGGAAACGCGGCTCTTGACAGCGGGAGAGCTGAGATCGTACCCTGGCACCTGCAGTTAAGTCCACAGCAACGAGGGCTTAGCAGGCTGCTGGGAGAAATGGTCATTGTTCGGAGAGGAGTTCTGCCCAGCATTCAGACAGTCCTGCTGCCCAAGAGGACTGAGAGTTCTGCTGGGTAGACAGATCGCATCTGAAGCCAGTTTCTTCAGATCTGCTGTGGGATGGACTGCTGCAGATCCTTCCTGCCCACAGCCATCAGCATCTATAACAACTCTAATGAAACCAAGATGATGAGCTTCAACAACAATTAATTTCCCTTTGGGATTAATAAAGTCTTTCTGAAATAAACTAGTTTTCACCACCAAATAAGAATTCTATGCTTACAGGGATATTATTGAATATACCAACATATATACCAACATCATGAACATGAAAAGCCTCTATACCAACATCAACTACCTCATACATATACTGTGTACATTAACTCATATGCTGCTGTGCCACTCTTTGCAAATGTCAATGCTAGAACCTTCAGTTTATTTTATAGATATACTTTTTATACTACTATGCAAAAACTCAGGACAGTATTACACTTTTATTATTTCATTTTATGCTTATGTTCATTGGGTGTTTGGTGTTTTAGGGGTGTTTGGTGTTTCAGTGTTGGTGTAAATTTTCATACTTTTATACTATTATGAAAAAACTCAGGACAGTGTTACACTTTTACTATTTTATGCTTATGTTTATTAAATGTTTTAGTGTTTAGTGTTTAGATGGTTACTGTTGCACCGAGGGACTGAGAGAAACGCAATTTCGGTATGTCCTGTACATATTGCAGTTCTGACAATAAAGTTGACTTTGACTTTGACTTTGAACTGTGTGGTCAGCAAATGTTTGACTTATTATTTTATATATTTTCATAGCTCCATCTATCGTTTATTACTTAACCTAACTGATCCTACCTACTTTCAATTACGGATTTGTTTTTCATAGGAAAGGAATGGTGGTTAGGCACCAATCGGTATTCACTTTACTCTTTTTAATCACTGGTCCAACTTTTAATTGCAGTTAAACTTGTTAGAAAGATGCCATATAAATAAAATTGGCCTGACTAATTGTTCAAAGCAGATGACTTGCTTTAATTGCTTTAGTTTACAGCTCATTATTTAGCTCTAAAGTTCTACTGTACAGATCCTGATTTCCTCACACTTTTTACAATGTTGTTTTCAGCACCAGCAGGCTGTAACAGTCAGCAAAACAGCTTATTATATCTTTTTTAACAACTAGTAAAAATACTTGTTCATAACAGAGTAAATATCTTAATAAAAGAGCAACCACAAATCAAGAAAATGTGAAAAAGAAACTAAAATGTTTTAACAAAACGTACCCAGGATACCAGATACGTAGTGTTTGGTATGGGTTAAGGATAAATGCCAACTCCTATGGCACAATATTTAAGAAAAAATGTGTTGCCATAGTTCAGGTCAGTTTTGGTATGAAATTTTGTAGAAAGATGATCAATTAGTTTGTTGAACTAATTTAGATACTTTTTGAACAACTTCAATTTGTGGAAATACCTTTATACCCCCGTGTACATAATCTCGTATTCATCACATGTACCACATGCGGTGCAAATGACAATAAAGACTCTCTGACTCTGACTCTGATAATTCATAGATGTACTCTTGCTAGTCAACACAAGGCCAAGATTAAAATTGGTTACTGTCATTTTAAAACAACTCCATCCTCAAACATTTTATAGCCCAACCCTGAAAACATGTCTTATCAACCTATAGAGCCATGTCCATTTTACCATGCATAGTATTTAAAAAAGAATTTAGTTTTTGAAGCACAGTATGTTAGCAAACGCGTTTGTAGTGCTATGAGTTGTTTTTTGGTTGTTGTTTTTTTGGGCAAATGTAGTTTTTCTGGAATAATGTTGTATTAAAAACTCACTGGGTTGTAAAAAAAAGTATAAACTAATGTTCAAATGAACGCTAATATTTTTGAAACTGACATTAGTGGCAGGGCTTCCGACTTGGGACCCGAAGGACGCGGGTTCGCGCCCCGGCCACTACACACCTTGGGGTGTGTATGAGTGCACACCTAATTCTCCAGCTCCCCGGGTGCTTTCTGGCTGCTCACTGCACCACCTGGTGGTGGTTGGGTTAAATGCAGAGACAAATTTCGTCTGTGTATGGAAAACATACACAGATGACAGAAAAAGACATTATTATTATTAAATTTTGACCCTGCTTGAATTAGCCGTTAACTTGATAATCCAGTCAGAATAAACTATATTTCTCTAATCCATAGCAAGTAGGATTTTATTTATTCAAAATAAATAACATAACATTTTTTTCTAAAGATCAAAACCATTATTTATTAGTTAAAGCGTAAAAAACCCTTTCAAATTATTTCAAATTACTCATTAAGAAAAAGTTTTAGGTACCAGCACTTATTCGCTTTATTATTTTCTCAAAGAGCCTTTTCTCTGTTGCCCTTTCTTAATCTTACATTATTACATACACACTCTCTGCCCTCCTTTTCTGCTGACACTCAGCAGGGCAGGGATTAAAGCCTTGGTTTAAACCTTTCCAGCGCTGCTGTGTTGATCCTCTGTGCCAAACGGAGTCTGAAGTGAGCTGAATGTTAGATAATCTGCCTCATCTACACCACTTTCTCTGCAAAACCCGTATTTAAGAGAAATTCAGTTGATTACACCCTAATGTTATCTCTGAGGTAATAATTCAGATACAGTAAAACATTGTTTTTAATCCAGTGGGAAAGGGTTGAATTGTTTGATCTGTGAAAGACTTTCCTTATGAACTTCAAACAATCAAGAAATGTTAAAAATGTGAATTCAGAACTGAACTAGAAAGTTTGATTTCACACCAAATTTCCATCAGTCTGCTCCACTAGACAGACTGGATCCTCGGTTAAATTTGCAAAGAGCTTCGTCCATTAAGAAATGCATTAAAGAAAATTAAAACTTTTGCATGTCACTCCTAAAGCCACAGTTTAATTTGGAAAAGCTACATAAAATTAATTATTCAAAGAACATTTTTGTGCATGATGTATTGGCATTTATGAGAATAATGAGAATAAGTTTATTAGTCATGGTATAGTTTTCATTACGCAGAAGTCGTAAACTCGTAACGGTTTAATTAAAGTTAATCACAGCTGACCATAGAGTCTCTTAGGCTCAAATTAATGTCTTCTCCTTTGTTCTATATTAAAAATGTTCATTATATATTTTGATTGTCTCAGTCAAAGGGAAGCGAGAGAGAGAAACAGCACTCAGGATTTTTAAAGTTACTGCTTGAATTATCCATTCCTGTCAGTCTTCTGATTTTTAAAAGGGTAATTCTGGGCATGTTCAGGTCTTTTTTGACTTGTAAAATGGTTTCTGCTACTCAAAGTTTGGAAGTACAACAAGATGTATAATAATGTTATTTTTTAATCAATATATAGCATACAAATTCATCTATTTCACTATAAAACATCTCTACTGTTTGAAGGTGTGCATTTAAAGAAAAGCTACAAAAAGGAAAGTACAGTACATGTATATTCAATCCAACCTTTATTCATACAGGTTAGTCTCACTGAGCCTCGAGGACTCATTTACAAGAGAGCTCTGTTTTAAACAAATAACACAGATGACAACAGTAGATAATAATAAAAAGCATATAAAATGAAAAGTAAATGGAAAATATTATATTAAAAAAATTAAGAAAAAACAGCTACATTATAAAACAATGTAAAATATTAAAAACAAGAACATGTCTGCATTGGTCCATGAACTTAGCAGTTTTTTAATGTCCCTCAGACAGGTCATGGTCGAGAGCTTCTGATCTTTTTGCAAAAATTTCCAGGAAACAGGAACGGAGTAAGAGAAGGCCCTTTTGCCTAGTTCAGTTCTCACTGAGGGGACACTAATAATATCCTAAGAGTGCACACTGTAGCGGCACTCAATGACATTTAGGATGAGATGTATGAAGGGAGCAGACCAAGAAGTGATTTAAAGATGAAACTACCAGTGAGAGAGTCTGTGTGAAGTTAATGATGTCCAGTTAACCAGTGAATATAGAGTGCAATGGTGGGTACAGTAGTTAGAGCTAGTTATGAATCTTCCAGCCTTTGGCACACTGTGATAGACAGTGTCCAACATCTGCAAGGTGCTTGTAGGGGCGTTCATGTAAATAATGTCACCGTAGGCAATGGAGTAGAAGCTACAAGGCGTTCTTTATCGTTCAGAGTTAGACAGAATCTATTTCTGAAAAAGAAACCCAGTTTTACTTTCAGTTTCTTTACCAAGTTTTCAACAAGAGGATTAAAAGAGAGATGCAAGTCGACCAAGATACCCAAGTATTTGTACAATCAGCAAACTCACTAGGGACACCATTAAAAGAAAAAATAGAAGGAAGGACTGCTGAAACTGACTTCCTGTTTGAAAACAACATCCCTTTGGTTTTATCAGCATTTAGCACAAATTTGAGATGGAACAAATCAGACTGGATGATGTCAAAAGTAGACTGCAAAAGCTGGAAAGCCTTATCAACTGTTTTAGCTCTACAATAAACAACTGTGTCATCAGCAAATGTAAGGATGCATCAGGAATGATCTGGCCTACATTACGTATGTAGATTGTGAAGAGGGTGGTCCCAAAGACTGAATCTTGTGGTACACCGTTGTTAACAGCTAGATAGCTGGAAGAAGTACCATTAGGTTGAACACATTGCCTCTGATCTGAGAGATAATTAGAGAACCAACCAATAGTGTGAGAAACCAATTTCTTAGAGCTTAAGACATAAGATATCATTGTCCGCAGTGTCAAAAGCTTTAGACCTGTCTAAATAAAGTGCAACGCAATAGTCCACAATGTTTCAACAACATCATTAAAAACCTTCAGCGAAGCAGTTATTGTGCTGTGTTGTTTCCTGAAACCAGATTGATGGAGAGGTAAAATGTTAAGAGAATCCAAATACTTCTTGACTTGAGAGTTTATGAATTTTTCTAAAACCTTAGCAAGAATACAGAGTTTAGAGAGTGATACATGAGATATATGAGGACTTGTTTGTGTTGTGATTCATTTAAAGTCTAATTAAGTGCCTGAAAAAATATACTATGAAGCTGCCAATGGGCAAAATACTGTCCTCTTTAATATCTAATATCTGAAATAAATATAAACTGTATAGGTAAATGCAAATGCAGATAATTGATGCCCATGATCCAAGTGTCTTGGCTGACACACCGATTTCCTGGATTCATGCCGTCAGCATGAGGTATCCAGGCAACCAGCAGAGACTGTGAAAACCCAAGATAGAACGTGTTAATTAGTGAGAGTAGAGGTGCTGATGGGAGGGTTTCATTACCCTTTTTTTTTTTTTACAGAACCCAGCTGTTTCTACCTGTCAACAATCTTTATGTTAAACTAGACTAAACATGTCTGTTAGTTGATTACTCACTACAAATAGGCCTTTTGGAGAAGACATCCTCTCATTTAACTCTCAACAGAAAAAAAACATGTTTGATCTGAAGCACCAAACAATATACAGTACATTTTAATTTATAATGCACTTCAGACTCATGTAATTGTTTTTGAACTGGTAATCACAGCTGATACTGTATCCCAAATCTCACTGAAAGGTGGACTTCACTTTTTTTATTGGTTCTATAGTATTCACATTCAATATCTGAGAGCATTTGTCTAAAAATGGATGTTTTGTAAATCATTTGACACTTCTTAACAACAGTTAACTGTTCACTCTGGCAAGTTTGTTTTTAAGTTGAAACCAGGTCAGGTGGAAACAAACTGCAGTAACTAATATTTACATATTTAGTTATTTTCGATTTGGAGCATCTTATAATGTTTTGGGAAGGCTTTTTAATTCTTCATTGAAAATTAACTTTTTTTTTAATTCCATCCTACCATTTTATTCCATTTATCTGTTGTTGTGTTGCAGAGGCTTCAGGTCCAGGAGAGAAACCCATACATGTTTCATCCCAACCACACTATCCAGCTCCTGCTCCTCATGGGAAACACCAAGGTGTTCCTAAACAAACAAACAAACAAACAAAAAAAACTATAACTCCAGTGTGTACTGGGTCTGCTCGCAGGTCTCCTCCTAGTGGGACGTGTTCAGAAATCATTCAGATGTATGTATGCAGGATGCATCCTAATCATCCTCCTGGTCATCACCACCATGGCTGCCCAGTAGAGATGTGCTCCTACTTGGTCAGCACGGTCATGGAGAGCCACCAGTTCTCCGTGCTCTCTCCTGTATTGTCCCATCTCCTTCCACAACTTCTACTATATTTTAAACATTTATTTGACTTAAAGGTTCAGTATGTAATTTCTGGAAAACGCTGGAACTTAGGAAAATTTTGAACAGAGACACATTTCTGGTCCCTCCCCCTCAGAGCCATATATGGCTCTGTTCCCCCTCGCTCAGCAGCAGCTTCCTTTGCTCCGCCTCCACTTCATGTCCTGTCGCAGCAGCTGTGAATTTCTGTTTATATGTTAATAAAAAGTTCTAAAAAATAAAATAAAAACATGGAGCGCTGGTCCAGCAGACAAAAAAAAACATGAAATCTGCAGAGCCTCGCGCAGCCACGTTGAACCCGAGTTTAATTCGCTCGTGACAAATTCATTAATTTCCTTATGATTTCTGTCATGGACTCAGCGAGGAGGAAGCGATCACTTGACTTTTGGCAAAAAAACAAAAGAAAAGTCCAGATCAGGGATGAAGAAGGGGAATTTAATACATTTGTGTCACATACAAAACAGTTTTGCATCGCTTTGCAATTATTTCAACGAGAACCTGCGCGGCCGCTGCGGGCTGGGACAGGGGGGGGCGTGGGTTAGGGGGTGAGAAGTGAGAAGCTCTGTTTTTATTGGCTGGTTAACGGCGGGTCACTGTGGCTTTTTAGAAATGCTTTTAGAGAAGCAAGGGGACAATAGTTTTTTTCAGAGATTACTTGTCTAAAATCAGTCTGTCAGGAGGTAGTGACAGAGTGAAGAAATATGTTAAAAATATATTGTTAGAAAAGTTACATATAGCTCCTTTAATAATTTCTACTGGAACAGATGTGATGTTGGCAGAATTTTCTCAAAACCCAGGCCAGCTGATCCACGGCACTCTTGAGATCAGTGTACTGTAGCCACTTTACGTAAATGAACAGGTTCACAAAGTTCTGACCAATCACACAATGGTTGCTGCATTCCCTGTAAGAATCTACCGTATTCTCTGGCGTATAAGTCGCACCTTTTTGCCTACATTTCTAAGCCCTGCGACTTATAGGCCGGTGCGACTTATACGTCGATTTTTCCAATATTTTGGTCATAATTTGACTTTGGTCAAAAACTCCAAAAATGGTGCAGTACCAGTTTCGGCCGCTATGGGCGCTAAGAAACCCTTTACAGTACCTACACTGTTGACATCTGCCTGGTCCAAAAATGGTGCAGTGACACAGAAGATGAAGACTTCAATGGTTTTGAATAAATAAATAAAAACCATAAAATAAATACAGTATCTGTTTCTGTCATCATTTTAAACTGAGACACGTTTTTTACTGTAATGTCAGCTAATAAAAATATATTTTTATGTGTTTATCTTTAAAGATAAATGATGAAAGACACAAAATATACAAAAATTATGTTCATTTATTAATGAAAAGTTCAACTAAGACACATCAAACAAAATACTGTAGTTTTTATGTGATAATCTTGTCAAAAGTCCTTCCAAACAATTTGGCAGCCAGTCCAAAATAATGTTAATTTATTAATGAAAAGTTCAACTAAGACACATCAAACAAAATACTGTAGTTTTTATGTGATAATCTTGTCAAAAGTCCTTCCAAACAATTTGGCAGCCAGTCCAAAATAATGTTAATTTATTAATGAAAAGTTCAACTAAGACACATCAAACAAAATACTGTAGTTTTTATGTGATAATCTTGTCAAAAGTCCTTCCAAACAATTTGGCAGCCAGTCCAAAATAATGTTCATTTATTAATGAAAAGTTCAACTAAGACACATCAAACAAAATACTGTAGTTTTTATGTGATAATCTTGTCAAAAGTCCTTCCAAACAATTTGGCAGCCAGTCCATTTTGGGCAAAACACCAGTTCACGTGAGGTGCGACCTATAGGCCGGTGCGACTTATAGGCCGGTGCGACTTATACGTTGATTTTTCCATTTAATTGGGCATAATTAGGTTGGTGCGACTTATACTCCGGTGCGACTTATACGCCGACGAATACGGTAGCTCTGATTGGGGGCAATGCACAAGATGGGGTGGGAGCAGATGGTAAGGGTAAAAAAAAAAAAAAACTTTGCAATTCTTGTCATGCACCCACATCAGTGAGATACGAGACTGGGCCTTCTCATTGACTAGAATGGCCCTTAAGCATTGTAAGGCCTGGCCCAGACAGGCCCGGTTTGGACTGGCCCACCCCAGTTTCCACCCAAGGTTAAGTGTTGGCATTGGGCAGTCTGTCCCTGTTCCAGATTGTTGTTTGGAATCCAGAGACCTGAGATTCCATTTGGGCTGAGCTGGTGCTTTGACGTAAGCAGACTGCTGGTTCGATTGATTGGTTTGCTGGCCGATGGGGGTCATGTCACAGACTTCCAGCAACTGCTACTTACTGCCATTGCTTTCAGCTACTTGCTTCTGGCTGGGTGTGTGACAGAGAGCTCCTTCTTTTCTTTAGAAAAATGGCAACACAAAAGATAGCATCAGTGCCCTGGCCAAACGATGAGGGACCCAAAAGTGACGTTTTTGCTGAGCTGAGATTTGCACGTTTTTTCCATGACTGTCCCATCCTCACCAAGGAGGCATTCTGTTGAAGGCAAACAAACCCCAAGCTGGGATGGACAGGTGCTGTACCAACTGTGGTCGGTCCAAATCGGATTGGGCTTCACAATACACAAGAGGCATAAATCAGCCTTCACCAGGCCTTAAGCCTGAGCTCTACAGAAGAAACTCATTTTAGCTTCTTATATCCCGTATGTAATTTTTTCCCGTAATGATCCACACCTCATGACCAAACGTGAAGGTTGGATTGTAGATGCACCAATAAATCAACAACTTTGCCTTTTGGCTCAACTTCTTCACCACAACAATCCCAAGCCCTCATTACTGCAGATGAGGCCCCAATCCACTGATCTCATTTCATCCTACCATCACCCATAAACATGTATGATTTTTTAAATTTGGGTTGGAGACAATGGGTAGTCCTGTTAGAGTCCATCTCTCACCAGGCTTGAGCTTGACATTGTGCCAAGAATGTCCCCAAAGCTCTTCCTTGGTTTTTTGGATAACCTATAAAAGTGTCCCAGGCTTTCAGTACACCTGCAGCTCCCTCCACAGAATGACCCAGGAACACAGTCAGAAGTCTTCTCCAGATCCACAAAACACAGGTACACTGCAGAGCCCAACTCTTATGACCCCCTTGGCAAACCTGCAAGGGTAAAGATGAAAAATGAAAACCACGCTGCTCCACCTGAATCCGAGGCACATCAATCCTCCTTTCCAATCCCCTGGACTAACCTTTTCCCAGAAGGCTAATAAGTTTGATCCCTCAATAGTTGGAACATACTGTGGGGCAGGGGTCACCAACCTTTTCGAAACGGAGAGCTACTTCGTGGGCACGGAGTCATACAAAGGGCACCAGTTTGATAAACTCTTCGGAAATAACAAAGCATAAATTGAAAAAAAATGTATAATAAACATATTTTTAAGAACATATTTTTAAGATAGACATTTTAAAATATATATAAATACAAAAAAAGAATAACAACTGAATAAAATGAAATTATAAATGCAGCTTAGTAGTGAGTTGTGCTATTTTTAGAACAGGTCCGAGGGCACCTCAAATGGTCCTTGGGGGCACCCGGGTGCCCGCGGGCACCATGTTGGTGACCCCTGCTGTGGGGTATAGTGCAAGCCAGGTGGCAAATAATTAAGAAAAATGAATGCACACACATTTTTTTCATTATCGTTTAATATTTGTTCCATGTTGCAGCTCCAGAGTATACCCACAACTACAAAGAATATATGATTTTTATTCTATAAATAGTACTACAACTACATGGTTGTAGCTGTATTTTTTTCAATACGACTTCAATTATTGTGAAATGCGTTTCTCTCATTTACAAGTCACTCACTTTTTGCAACTTATATTTCAATGTCTAAAAAGAAACAACCTCATTAAGCCAGTGTTGAATCCTTAATAGTACTAAAGAAATGACACTTTAAAATTAATTGGACAGTGAACCAAAAGGGCTGGAGAGTACAAAGAAATGAGGGGAAAGCCATTCTACGTATAAAGATATTTTTCTTTAATTTCATGTTGATCCATTTTTAGAAACTGCTGAGTGGCAATAACAGGGAAGTAGTGCTTCAGTAAAAGTTGCCCGTGCTATTAATTATTACCTACCCATTCTTCTTTTCATCGATTAGGCACTGAGAGATGGCTATCCAAGTATTTTATCTGCAGCCTCAACAATGACTTTGATGATGGTCAGCTAAATGGTTACAAATATACTAAATTTCACTATGAGGATTAAAATCAGTTGGTTTTTGTATAATTGTTGCGCACAGAGAGAGAAACTAGGCTGATAAAATACTAAAGCGTGTGTATGTGTGTGAGAGTGAAGCATCTCCTAAGGCTCATGGTAGAGTAGAAAGCTCTCAGTGTCTTCAGCTCCACGTTATGTGATGTGACATGTACGATGGTTTCCTCTGCCAGCCTGTGTACTCGTGTCTCTCCTCTGGCTTCTTTATTAATTCAGAAACCATGTGAGTACACGCCTCATCTCCTCCTTCACTGTCTCTTTGAAAGATCTTTGAAAGAGGAACATGAAAAGGAGAGCATAATTAGGCAGGAGGATTTCCAAGATCATGGTAATGGATGCATTGTTGTCGTATTACACTGCCTAATTGGTCTCGGATTACAGAAGAACAGAGGACGGGATAGAAGCTGCTTGACAATGTAAAGCGACATTCAAACTTCCTCTATAGTCAGTACATTTGGTCTCCGATGGTCTTTTGCATTAGCTTCTGCGCCAAGTGGGTCAAGTTGGTATCATGCGGTGATGTGGAGTGACGATTGATTATCACCTGTAAACATGAACAAGCACACAAACGTGACACACTTCCCTTGTTTCTTTTATATAAATTGATTTGAAAGTTTGCCACACTGCTAACACAAGCACACAGTCACAACCAAGGAAGTGTGTCCTCTCTGTGTCATCGCTACTTCCCACACTTTAAGATGCTAAACAGCTGATCCCACCCACGTCGAGAGGATACTGTCTGCGGTGGAAAGAGAAGCAGGGAAGAGCTGTGTCAAAATGAACCATAACGAATCCCATCGTATCATGTAATGAAAAAATAATGTGTCTGCTCGTCAGCAAAGCTCATCATCAACTCCTGCCTGTTGTTGTACAAGCCGTGGTCCTACTGATTAAGATCAAGGCTCTCCTAAACCGCTACATTAAATCAACCAACAGTGAGAAGTGTATTCGGGTCTAAAAGCCTTGTTCAGACCTTGCACCAACATACATCCGGGGTGATCTAATTGCACTTGGATGGCACTAAATACAGGTTTTATATTCAGACCACCTTCAGACATGGTCTTTTATCTTCATTTGTTCAGTAGTCTGAAGATGAATCGTCCTAAGCCACAATGAAGGACCACCTATAGTGACTTGACAAGTCTCCATGCAGCAACCAAGTTATAACTTGGATAATGTCTGAATTCATGTCAATATAAAATACATTTTTTTCAGGATTTTACAGATTAGTAGAATTCCATGATGCTATGTGGGTTTTCTTAGTTGTGATAGATTTTAACACTGGTTTTTTAATTCAACACTTGTAAAGTTGTATAGAAAACAGCTGAAAGTTTGCATGGCTGTAGTAGTTTTACTGCAGGAAAATTTCACAAGAAGGTTAAATTCTTTAGTGTCAGCAGTGGCACTGAGTGAGGACACAAATCGGTTCAAGCTCCTTTACTTTTCCCATACCAAGTATTGTTAGATTTACCTGGATTATTGTGCGTGAACTTTGATGTTAGGCTGACTGGTAATTCAAAATTTTCCCTAGGTGTGAGTGAAAGAGTGAATGGGTGTTTGTCCCTTCTTGTAGAGGGCTTCACTGTTGCATTTCAAATGGTTTCAAACAAGTTTTTTTTTGCGTGTCCAGGCTATAACTTCTGATCTGCTTAAGATAATTTAGTGAAAGTTGCTGCGCATATGTATCATCGCATACATTTTTGATCACACCAGCACAAAGGTCAAGGTCACAAATCAAGGACAAAGATAAAACAAGGGAGGCCATTGCTTCGGATTGCGGTATTGTTGTATAATACCTTGTTGACGGGTGTACTTTGCTGTATCCAGTACTTTGTTTGCATTGTTTTTCATCAAACCATTACAGTACAGGTAGTCCTCGGGTTATGACGGTCTCGAGTTACGACGCATC
>JBBPBX010032481.1:0-33864 GCA_038048925.1 Garcialebias charrua | reverse complement strand
ATACAATCCATGTCATTCACAAGAGCTTGAAATACTGCTGGGGCATTTGTTAACCTGAATGGCATAACTAGGCATTCAGAATGTCTAAGTGGTGTTCTGAAGGCAGTTTTCAATTCATTGCCCTCTCTTATCCGAACCAGATGGTATGCATCACAGAGATCGAGCTTGGAAAAGATGGTGGCAGACTGGAGTTGTTCGTGAATGGAAACGATAAGAGGTAAGGAGGTACTTGTTTTCAATGTTGATATTGTTTAAACCTCTGTAGTCAACACAAGGGCGAAGGGTTCCGTCCTTCTTGGACAAAAAAAAAAGAACCCAGCTCACACTGGGCAGATGATGCCAGAGTTGAGAGACTCCAATATATTTTTTCATGGAGTCTCTCCCTGGACCAGACAGGTTATACAATCGACTGGCCGATAGTGCAGCCCCCAGATGGAGATAGAAGGTGCAGTCGTAAGGGCAGTGAGGTGGTAAAGACAGGGCACGTTGTTTACAGGTAGTCCCCGACTTACGAGCGAGTTCCGTCCCTAGGGGGCGCTCGTATGTCAAAAATTCGTAAGTAGGATCACATGGTAAAAAAAATATATAATTTTACTTTTTTTTATTTTATAAATGAATACATGTACAGTACTGGACAGTCACCAAGCACTTAGCCTATCCTAACACAGTTTTTAAAGATGAAGGAATAAGTTGAATTGTCTCCCTTTCACATAAAGGGAGCAAGCTCCCTATGGAGCCTGCAGGGAGGAGGGAGACAATTCAACTGACTCCTTCATCTTTAAAAACTGTGTTAGGATAGGCTAAGTGCTTGGTGACTGTACAGTACTGTACATTTATCTATTTATTAAAAATATACAGTATATACAGTATTTTTATTTTTTTATTGTTTTTTATTTATAAATAGATAAATGTACAGTACTGTACAGTCACCAAGCACTTAGCCTATCCTAACACAGTTTTTAAAGATGAAGGAGTCAGTTGAATTGTCTCCCTCCTCCCTGCAGGCTCCATAGGGAGCTTGCTCCCTTTATGTGAAAGGCAGACAATTCAACTTATTCCTTCATCTTTAAAAACTGTGTTAGGATAGGCTAAGTGCTTGGTGACTGTCCAGTACTGTACATGTATTCATTTATTTAAAAAAAAAAAGTAAAAAAAATAATAATAATATTTTTTTTTTCCATCCATTTTCGTCCACTTATCCGGGGTCAGGTCGCGGGGGTAGCAGCCTAAGTAGGGAGGCCCAGACTTCCCTCTCCCTAGCCACAAAGAGCAGCTCCTCTGGGGGAATCCCAAGGCGTTCCCAGGCCAGCCGAGAAACATAGTCCCTCCAGCGTGTCCTGGGTCTTCCTCTGGGCCGCCTCCCGGTGGGACATGCCCGGAACACCTCCCCTGGGAGGCGTCCAGGAGTAGGGATGGGAACCGAGAACCGGTTCTGTTAGAGAACCGGTTCTTAAAAGTCCAATTCCATGGAATTGTAGGATGCTTGTCTTAACGATTCAGCTTATCGGTTCTGCAGACTCCTGGTGGTGACGTATTTAAGCGCTGACATCACAGACATGCGCCGCGCCCGAAAAAAATAAATATTTCTTAGCTGACTTCATAGCAGACGTCCTTCTGAGCTTAACGAAATGTTCAAATCAGCTGGATTTAAAAAAAAAAAGTTCGCGGAATTTTAGGCAGGCGCCAGGCGGGTCAAACCGGACGCTTTCTTTCTTTAAATTTAGCTAAATAAACGCTTAAAAATATATTTCTTACCTCACTATAGCAGACGGGCTCCTGAGCTGAACCAAATGTGAAATCAGCTGGATTTAAAAATCCGCGGTGTGGTTTATGAGTGGTATCTTGCAAACAAAAACAGCTACATCCACAGCAGGGAGCGGGCAGCGACAGAGTCAGTCCGACCAAAGGAGGCTTTTTTCGAACACAGCAAGTAGAAACTTCTGGAAGTGGCCACTCTTCCTCTTCACTCTCTGAGTCCTCTGCTGGCTGCTGCCTACAGCGCCTCTATAGCGGCCGAAACTGGTACTGCACCATTTTCGCCAAAAATGAAAAACGAAGAATCAGAGCGAAAAATGAGTCTAAAAATATGGGAAAATATCCATAAATAAATTCTTTATGAACACAAATGGTTTACTATATTTTATTACCCAAATGAGAATTGATAACAGAATTGATAAGGAATCGAATCGATAAATGACATCGATAAAGGCATCGATATTGATAATTTCTTATCAATTCCCATCCCTATCCAGGAGGCATCCTAACCAGATGCCCGAGCCACCTCAACTGGCTCCTCTCGATGTGGAGAAGCAGCGGCTCTACTCCGAGTCCCTCCCGGATGACTGAGCTTCTCACCCTATCTCTAAGGGAGAGTCCAGACACCCTGCGGAGAAAACTCATTTCAGCCGCTTGTATCCGAGATCTCGTTCTTTCGGTCACAACCCAAAGCTCATGACCATAGATGAGGGTGGGAACGTAGATCGATCGGTAAATTGAGAGCTTTGCCTTTCGACTCAGCTCTCTCTTCACCACGACAGACCGGTACAGAGCCCGCTTCACTGCGGATGCTGCACCTATCCGCCTATCGATCTCACGCTCCAGTTTTCCCTCATTCGTGAACAAGACCCCGAGATACTTAAACTCCTCCACTTGGGGCAGGACCTCATCCCCGACCCGGAGAGGGTAATTTTTTAATAATTTTTTATTTATTTTTATGAGATGCATGCTCGTAAGTCCGGGACCTCGTAAGTCAGAGCGCTCGTAAGTCGGGGACTACCTGTATTGAACACAGGCACTAGGTCATGATAAACACTGGGAACGGTAGACATATCAGTTTCTTCCAACTGTTTATTTACCACAGGATGGTTGGAGACAGCAGAACATAAACAATGTTTAAAACATTTATTGCTCCATTTCTCAATCCTCCCTAACTCCCAGTTAATGTCAGGATTATGTTTCTTTAAGCAGGGATAACCCAAAATAAGTTGAGGGACAGAGGACTCAAATACAAAGAAATCATTAGTTTCATGATGATTTCTTTAAATTATTAAATGCAACCCAGTAGTCTTTAGAGTAATCTGGGCTAAAGTCTCGCCTGTAACTCCAGCTATGGAGATGGGAGGAATCTCTATGGCGGGTAGAGAAAGTTTCTGGATAAGGTTAAAACTAATCAAATTCTGTTCTGTGCCTGAATCTACTAATGGTGGAACAGGCAGATGATTCTGATGAATCTGAATAAGTGTGGGTAATATGAGTTGACAGGCAGGTGAGAGAGCAAACGTGCCCAACAATTTGGTGGGCGTTCTAGTTTCTCCAAAGGGACAACTGACTATGTAATGACCAGCATTCCCACAGTACAGTACAAGCAGAAGTTAGCGTCCCAGCGTCTTTGCTTCTCCTCAGGTGATAAGTGAGTATTACGTCCAATTTGTATGGGTTCAGGTGGAGTGAAAACACATTCTGATGATACTGCAGGACGAGGAGTAGGACCAAGAGATTTGCCTCCTTGGAAGTTGTAGTGTGAGAAGGCATTTTTGCAGGCGTGGGGCTCACCTGGTGACGTCACAGACCCAGAAGAGAAGTGACGATAGGAGTTTTAGTTTTTCTCTCTTCTCTGCTCTAGGAAACGCTCGTCAGTAGCCATATCAATTAGCTCATTGAAACTTTCAGGCTCATCCTGTGCAGCGATCTGGTCTTTAATGGGATCGGACAGGGAATGTAAAAAGGTTCCTTGGAGGGTGAAATTGTTCAATCCTATCTGGGCCGCAAGAATGCAGAACTCTAAGGTGAACTCAGCAACAGGACAGCTACTCTGACGAAATCCGAGAAGCCGCTTTATGGCAAGGAGGTACTTGTTTTCAATGGTGATATTGTTTAAACCTCTGTAGTCTACACAAGGGCGAAGGGTTCCGTCCTTCTTGGACACAAAGAAGAACCCAGCTCCCATCGGGTGGATAATATGCCAGAGTTGAGAGACTCCAATGTATTTTTTCATGGAGTCTCTCCCTGTACCGGACAGGTTATACAATCAACTGGCCGATAGTGCAGCCCCCAGAAGGAGATCGATGGTGCAGTCGTAAGGGCAGTGAGGTGGTAAAGACAGGGCACGTTGTTTATTGAACACAGGCACTAGGTCATGATAAACACTGGGAACGGTAGAAATATCAGTTTCTTCCAACGGTTTATTTACCACCGGATGGTTGGAGACAGCAGAACATAAACAATGTTTTAAATATGTATTGCTCCATTTCTCAATCCTCTCTAACTCCCAGTTAATGTCAGGATTATGTTTCTTTAAGCAGGGATAACCCAAAATAAGTTGAGGGACAGAGGACTCAAATACAAAGAAATCATTAGTTTCATGATGATTTCTTTAAATGATTAAATGCAACCCAGTAGTCTTTAGATTAATCTGGGCTAAAGTCTCACCTGTAACTCCAGCTATGGAGATGCGAGGAATCTCTATGGTGGGTAGAGAAAATTTCTGGACAAGGTTAAAACTAATCAAATTGTGTTCTGTGCCTGAATCCACTAATGCTAGAACAGGCAGACAATTCTGATGAATCTGAATAAGTGTGGGCAATATGAGCTGACAGGCAGGTGAGAGAGCAAATGTGCCCAACAATTTGGTGGGCGTTCTCGTTTCCCCAAAGGGACAACTGACTCTGTAATGACCAGGATTCCCACAGTACAGTACAAGAAGTTAGCGTCCCGGCATCTTTCCTTCTCCTCAGGTGATAAGTGAGTACCGTATTCTCCGGTGTATAATATGCACTTTTATTGCTCATTTGAATATCCTGCATATTATACACTGAAGCGTATTATCTATGGATTTTTTCCCATATTTTTAGACCCATTTTTAGCTCTGATTCGCCGTTTTTCATTTTGGCCAAAAATGGTGCAGTACCAGTTTTGGCCGCTATGGGCGCTAATGCGCCCTGTAGTCTGTTTATTCAAACTGTTTAAATTCATGCTGAATAGCAAATGTTATTCCAAAATGTTATTCATGAAGGATTTCTCTTCTCAAACCTGCAGTGAAGATTCAGTGACACTGTTTATCTCATTTTAGTTTGAGCTCAGGACAATCTCCTCAGAAGAGACTTTTGTTTTTGTCCTAATTAATAATCAGATGAATAATATCTGTTTTTGCTATTATCATTAACATAGGTCCCATATGTGACGCTTTAATGACGTTGTTTTAACCAAACCAACAGGTTAACAGTGTTGTGTGTAGTGTTAAGATCAGTTTTTATCATAAAATGCTGACATCTGAAACTAACACTTTATCTTTCTGACAATTTGTAATGTTTGATTCAAATTAAAAGTAATAAAAGTATTACTGTCCCTTCAGGAATAACTCCCAAAAAGTTCATTACTGAGAGCGATCAGAGAAGTGTTTCTGAGGTCACGGTTGTATCACTAGTTTCAATGGGTTTGGCGCCATCTAGTGGCCATAAAAAAGACTGTCACGGCAGCGCGTATTATACACCGAAGCGTATTATCTAAGGGTTTTTCTGATTTATTTCCAAAAATATGACAAAGCGTATTATACACCGGAGCGTATTATACACCGACGGATACGGTATTACGTCCAATTTGCATGGGTTCAGGTGGGGTGAAAACACATCCTGACGATACTGCAGGACGAGGAGTAGGACCAGGAGATTTGCCTCCTTGAAAGTTGTAGTGTGAGAAGGCATTTTGCAGGTGTGGGGCTCACCTGGTGACGTCACGGACCCAGAAGAGGAGTGACGATGGGAGTTTTAGTTCTTCTCTCTTCTCCGCTCCCGGATACGCTTGTCAGTAGCCACGTCAATTAGCTCTTCTAAACTTTCAGGCTCATCCCGTGCAGCCATCTGGTCTTTAATGGGATCGGACAGGGAATGTAAAAAGGTACCTTGGAAAGTGAAATTGTTCCATCCGGTCTGGGCCGCGAGAATGCGGAACTCTAAGGTGAACTCAGCGACAGGACAGCTGCTCTGACGAAATCCGAGAAGCCACTAGATCTCTGCAGTGGCTAGTTGAAGATTCTCCGAAACTCTTTCAGAAAGGCATCAAAAGACACAAAATCAGGGTCATGGAAATGCAAATAAGATTTATCCCAGCAATGTGCGTTCCCCTTTAGTTAGCTGATGAAATATGTGATTTTAGCATCATCCGACATGTAAAGCTGAGGGGTAGCCTTGAATGTCAGTTTACACTGAAGGAGAAAACCTCCACACAGGTATGGGTCTCCGGAGAAAAACTCAGAAGGTTTTGTGATTACCTGCAGGTTCGATGAACTGGCTTCAGGAGTTGTGTTAGGGATGTGGCTCATAGAAGGTGCGGCAGGAGCTACAGATGGAGGAGGTAAAAACTTTTGATTTAATGAAAAAGCCATGCCTCCTAATTCTCTCAAGTCCTCCTGTGTTGTTTCTTGTTGTGTTAGGACTCACTGCAGCATTTCCTCGAGTTTTGCTAAGCACTCCATCTAGGAGGCGGATGGAGTTTGTTCGCCTCTGGTCTCGTTCTGGGTCTGTTAAGGCTGGATCATTTCTGTAATGACTGGCGGAACCCAGATTGGTACAAAACCAGAAATGAAGCAGACTAAGACGAAAAAAAACAGTGTTTAATAATACAGTGTAATATACAGTATGCAGGTTCTCTGGAGCACCTAGGGAGGAGAACAGGGTCAGTATAGGTCCAGTTTGCGGTGAAGATTTGCTGAAGGTAATTATTTTGTTTATCTTACAGATGGTGACGCCAGGTGACGGCATGGGTTGATTTCGACAAGGCCCTCCAGAGCAAGAGAACAAGATGAAAGGGCGAGGCAGGTCTGGCAGGAGGATGAATGGTAAAACTCGACAGGTGTGGCAAGCTGAGAGGAGACCAGGCAGGTCTGGCAGGCGGACAACAGGCAAGGCAACAGGACAGGATTCAAACAAGCAGGATAATGCGGGCATAAAGAACAAGGTAAGCCAAATCACTAAACGCTCAGGTTTTCAGGTTGAAGGCATAAATATCAAATAAGGTTCAATGCTCCAGCGTCGGGTCAGACCTGGCTGCAGCCTTAAATAGGGATGTTCCCCATCAGGTGGATGGCCATCAGCTGTTGTTAATTGGTTGCCATATTGGAGCAGGGCTGCAGACAGTGAGACTCCTACAAAAGTGACATGGTCTCTAATTAAATGTTAGTTTGTGTTTGTCGACATATAGTATTTTGCACTAAAAACAAAATGCAAGTGAGACTGTTTTGAATGTCTGAGATGTTTCATCAAATACATAAGAGGATAAATAGTTAGATTTCATCACAAAAAACATTTTATTCAAATAATAATAAAAAAGGGATAAATATGTATGTGACCTGTAGAGGGTTATTTTTTGTGTTAAAGCCTGAGAAACAGACTGCTGCAAAATCTACAACACTGGATATTTTTGTATCACTAGCCAGTGCATCTCAAATTATCTTGCATGGTCATATGAATTTTTGAGATCATATTTTCTAGCTTGTTGAAGACTCACTTCTGGCTGTGTGTCACAGTGATTTAGTCATTTTTAATCTCTTTTAAAGAACCATTGGAAGCTTTGTATATTTCTTTTGTTCATGCGGCAGCAGCACTCAAACAGAACTGGACAATATTTCCTCAAAGGAAATCAATAAAACTAATGATTTGATCTGCAGGAAAAACATTTGTTCTAATAATAATAATAATAAACTTTATTTGTATAGCACCTTCCTACAATGCCTTGCATTGACCAAGGTGCTTAACAGGATAAAAAGATGAATAAACTGGAACAATAAATCAGTGAAAATAGAATAAAAAACAACAGTAATAAAAGAAGGCAATGGAAATAAAAAATGCTACATACTAAAATACCAAAAGTAATAAAAGTTACACACTGAAAGCTTTTTTGAACAAGTGGGTCTTCAGTCTGGTTTTGAACAGAGTCAGATCAGAGGTGGCACGCAGCTCAAGGGGGAGACTGTTCCAGGCTTTTGGGCCGGCAACAGAAAATGACCGGTCTCCCCATTGTTTGTACCTTGAGCGAGGCACCTCCAGCAGGTGTTGACTGGCAGATCGTAAAGCTCTGCTGGGCTGATGGACTTTCAAAAGTTCTGAGATGTACAGAGGTGCAAGTCCATTCAGAGCTTTGAAAACAAACAGGAGCAGCTTGAACTGTATCCTGAACTGAACCGGGAGCCAGTGTAGAGAGGACAGGACAGGAGTGATGTGTTCATATTTTCGTGTGTTGGTCAAAAAGCGCGCGGCAGAGTTCTGTACAAGCTGTAAACGGGAGATGGAGGATTGATTAATACCAACATACAAAGCATTACAATAGTCAAGTCTGGAGGTGTTCTAGATCTTAAAAATTGTAAAAGATAAATAAGTCATGGGTTTATGGAGAAAAAAAACACATTGTAGTATAAAAATTCCATAACTTTACAATTAAAATTTAATTAAAAACATCTTGCATTATTGTAAATCCCACTTCTGCATGCCAAAGTTTTAAATATAGACTTCACAAAATCTGTTAGTGCTCTGAGTATGTGTTGCGGATCAGACTGTACTACTACCACGGCAAATTTTACCTCGGTACAGGGAGTCATCGACTTACGGCGCCCTCGACTTACGGCAACTCGGGCTTACGAACAGTACAGTTGTACATTAAATACAGCACTGGTATGTGTTTTTAGGTGTTTTTAGATGAAAGTGTGTTAGCTAACCGTTTGTAAACAAAGTTCTGTGCATGTTTATGAACCAGTTTGTGCGTTTGTGTTGAAAAACGGGTGTTTGGCGCAGCGCTAGCATACATTTTCCGACTTACGAACGAAAATCCGGACTTACGAACGCACGTGCTATGGGTTCCGACTTACGTCAAAATCGGGTTACGAACGGTCCTTGGGTCCGGAACTCGTTCGTAAGTCGGGGACTCCCTGTATCTGTAAAATTGACAGAGACAGTCATTTTTGCTTTTGCAAAGACATTTAGCTGGGGTGGCCACTTTGATTAGGATTGGCTCCAAAAGATAATCAGTTGTTTGTGTTCATACAATGATTACTTCCAGCTTTTTTTAAAATCTGTACAGCTTTTCATTAGACGTTTTTGCTAATAGACAAACAATACAACTCACTCACAGACACTGATGATCATCCATATTTTGTGGCAGTGGATGACAACTAAATTATTATTATTATTTTTTTTTTACATGTACCATGGTTTTATTAAATAACCTCGCTTTTCAATTGTTTACTAATTGTTTATCCATGACAGACTATTAAACAATTTGTAGAACATTTATTTTTCCATTATAGACATTATGTTTAATATGTTTTGGTTTGATAATTCTTATGTCTGTTTCATCCAACTTTAACTATTTTAACTTGTTTATTAACCTTTATTTATCCAGGCAAGTCCCACTGAGATCACAGATCTCTTTTGCAAGGCAGGTCTGGGCCTGAAGGCAGCTTAACATATATGTTTTTGGTCTGTGGAAGGAAACTGAAGTACCCGGAGCAAACCCACGCAAGCACAAGAAGAACATGCAAACTCCACACAGAAAGCCCCCAGGTCCAACCGGGAATTGAACCCAGGGCCTTCTTTCTGTGAGGCAACAGTGCTCACCACTGAGCCGTCATGCTGCCGACATGTGTGTTTATTCAGATTAAATGTTCACTTTACTTTAAATGATAACAAGTTAACCATGAGTTTTCCTTTTGAAATCAGTTTTTGTTTGATTAAATGTCAAGTTATTTTCATTTTGGTTATAGAAAAATGGCTAGTTTTAGACTGGAATAGTAAACAATGATGAAATCCTAATTCTTTTCTCCTTCTTGCATCATTTTCCCTCCTTCTAGACTGCTGTGTTTTGTTTCTGTAATCTTCCAGACATCAATAATTCAGGCATGAAGTGGAAGATGAATTATTCACATGCTGATGTCAGACATAAATGCACTGTGCTGGTGCTCTGTACCCACTTTTAAATGAACCAAAAGAGAAAGAAGGGTGGTATGCGTGTGCACTATAAAGCTAGCTACATGCTGGTGAAGATTCTCAGTCGTCCAGGACATGATAAATCAAAAAGGCATTCAATACGTTTTCTGTTACAAATAAAGTCCAGTTGATCTTGTATTGAACGCCTTTTTGATTTATAAAGCTAGCTCATATTAAAACCACTGTCCTTCCCTGCTGTCTCTTCCGCTAACCTTGCTTCAGTCATTGCTGTCGTCCATCCCATTTTCACTCTCTTCAAACACAGTCAATTCCCTTTTTATTCTTTCTTGTCACCTTGATTACATGCATGTAGAGCGAGGCACTTCTGTTTGAAAGAGGCAACACAGGGACAAGGATAAGTAGTGGTGGTTGAAAAGGGGATTTCACTGCCTATCCTCTCACCACACAATACAAGCCAACAATCCTACAAGCTAATCCCATCGCTGCCTAAAACTCTGGGTGTGAAAACACTGGAGAAGCCAAGCAGGAAGACAGTCACTGAACCATATATTCATTTAAAACGCTGTGTCATTTCACTGCTTTTTGTCATTGCCCTTCTCTCACTTTTGTTTTTTTCCCTGACATGCTCTTTCATTGTCTGTCCCTTTCTGTCTTCGTATGAGTGTGAGTCATAGGCTGTGTTATTATCTAGCCTCTGGCTCTATTTAGACACACACTGCCTCGTTAACAACTGTTCACATAAATCATTTGATTCAGCATGACACTAATTAGGATTTGTCAATATTATTAATCTGCTCAACCAGCCCTCATGTGGATCTGAATATTTCCACAGGTTTGTTCAGCAGATGATGGTATGGTAACTGATTCAAGGCAGAGATAAACAGTTGCAGGAAAAATAGCAAACTGACAGGCTTTTATGAAAGTATTCCAGAGGGACATTTTGAATTTGTTTACATGATAACAGAGATTATTACACAGACTCTGATTAGTGGAGGTGCAGCATAACCACCCTAATAAAAGGAGTAAACCGCAGTGTTTTCTCATGTTGACAACCAAATGGGGGCACTGAAGGGTTAGTGAATTCAGAATCATCCATGGGTATTGTTCTCCTGTGTGTTTAATGCACAAAAGCTTAAATGCCTCATAAACACATGCATGCATTAAAAAATGTGATTGTTAAAATGCAGCTCAAAATTTTAAGGCTGGAAAGTAATGAAACACATTTACTCACATTATCAAGATCCAAGGTTCTTTATTGCCATTTGCATCACATGTGGTACATGAGGTGGAACGAAATTGTGCACTCAGGGTCCCAGTTACATCCAACAGCAGCAAATATATAAATTGTAAAACAAACAGTAATAAGGATCTAAGATATAAACTAAGAAATATGCTAAACTAAGAAATACGCTCAAGACAAATGGTGCAAAACAATATGCCAAACAACATCAGCACAAACATGAGTCTGTGTGAGCAGATGAGTATGAATGAATACAGCAGCTTGAAATAATCAGAAGCATGAGATCAGCAGCATGGATAATCAGAAATGCATATCAACAATCATGTAATTATGAATTTTAGGTACTTTGTACTTTTTAAAGTAATTATCCCAATCTACTGAGGATTGGCGTGTGTATGTGTTTTGTGTTCCTTATGTTTCCCAGCTCCTGTCACACCTGTTCTCTTTCACAGTCCCCCCAGGTGTTCATCGTTGTCTCTTGTTAGTGTCCTTTTACCTGTATATTCTACGTCTCCTCGTTTCCATGTCTGTGTATTGTCCTGTCTAGGCTTCATGCTCTGTCTCCCTCCATGTCTCCTAGTCTACATTATGTACGTAAGTTTTGATACCATGTCAGCCATTTGGTTTATTTTTTTATAAATATTATTTTTACCTTATCCCTCTTACCTTATCCTTGTCCTCCTTGACCTCACTGCAGCTTTCGACACTGGACCATAGGCTACGTTCACACTGCAGGTCTTAATGCTCAATTCCAATTTAAAAAGAAAATCAGATATTTTGGTGTGAACGTTCACACTACATTTTAAATGCAACTTGCATCAGACCTGCATGACTCCAGTGTGAGCGATCGCTTCCTCCTCCACTGATCCATGACTGAAATGATGAGGAAATGGATGAATTTGTTATGAGCAAATTAAACTCGGGTTCAACATGGCTCCGCGAGGCTCAGCAGATTTCATGGTGTTCTGGTGTGCTGGACCAGCGCTCCATGTTTTTATTTTATTTTTTAGAACGTTTTATTAACATATAATCACAGAACTTTGCAGCGGTTGAGACAGGACATGTAGTGGAGGCGGAGCATTCAGAAACTGCAGCGAGAGCAAGAGGGAGCAGAGCCATATATGGCTCTGAGTGGGGAGGGACCAGAATGCTTTCCTTGTTGAACATTTTCCTAAGTGCTGCGTTCTACAAAAACTGCAGAGTGCAGCTTTAACTAAAAGTTTAGTACTTTGTTTACAATTTAGTTTTGATCATTTTTTTAAACATAAGCACAGAGTTGACATCTTTGAAGGGAACATGAGGGAGACCCTATATTGTGTCTTTAAACACATATAGTGCTACCCAGATGTAAAGGATTTTAACAGGGGTCAGTATTAAGCTGACCTCTTTATCCTTAATTAATTTACTTATTCAGATTGAATAGTAATTTCACGGATTCTTTTCTTTTTCAGTTTACCCAATATTTCTGTGATCTTTATGATGGATAAATAAATAAAGCCATTAAGTGACAGAGACGTTAACTTAGCTTGATATGTCAAAGACACTATCATTTATTTAAAATAAATCAACTAAATTAACACCATTACACTTGATTGACATGATTTCACTTTCTTGTAATTTAAAACGTCAGCACAGTTAAATTACAACACAACAGACATAAATACTGGATGTTAAACATATTTAGTCTGAGGGCTCTTTAGCTTAAATAGTTTCCAGCTTAGAATTGAGGGAGAGGAGATAGGAGGAAAAATTTAAGAAGAATTGGGAGGTTAAAGCCCAACACCCACCACGTTTTCAAATTGCATCGCCATTAATATTTATTAGTTTATTTAAAAATAATACAGGAGCGTTTACTTATATTGTGGAGAAATAACACTAAATGTGTTATTTCATGATTTATAGCAGATTTTAGCATGCAGCTCCGGGAAAATCTGCCCCTCTCCATATATGGGCATTCACAAGGGCATTCACGTCACCAAAGTGACGCCTTGGAGTTACAGGCGAGCAGAGGAAAAGAAAAAGGAAGCATTTTTAAATATTCCCTAAAGCTGCCTGTTGATTAATCCTGCTGTCGCTCACTCATATTCTGAGCGAGCATCCACTTAGACATACTAGTTTAATTCGTTTGATCGCGACAAATTCATTCATTTCCGCATCGACTTTTTATTCTCTCCCCCCGTGACCAGAAAGGCAGCCAGCCGCTCAGCTGAGCTCTGCGCGCGCGCGTGCTTCCCGACCCGTGCTGCGCAACAAGGCTGACGAGAGATAAGAGCAGATACATACACTCGAGGGAGCAAATTACACCGGCACGAGGAACTTCAAAGGTGACCAGCGGAACGAGGAGCCAGAGACCGCGCGGCTCGCGGCTCGCTCCTCAGGGGCAGAATGAATGAGAGCAGCAACAGGTCCGCAGCGGTGTTATAAAATAAATAATAAATAAAATCAGAGCGCTGGTCCATAAACACACAAATGCACCAGGAAATATGCAGGAAATATGCAGTTTTAACCATAGATATCTTATATAGAACACTAGATACCCCATGGACTGCTCTCGCCTATTGGAGCCGACGAGATTTCAGGCGGCCATCTTGGGGATGTCCACCGCTCCACTCAGCCTTATATATTTGACAGGCACAATAAAGTATCAGCGCATTTAATCAATCATAACACGCTGAATAGTAATCCCATTGTCACTTATTTAAATTTTAGGCATACAGCAATTAAAACTGCATGTATAGGAACATATAGTTTAGCATATTTAAATAATTTTGGTGGAATACATATTAACAAGATGCAATCAAAGAAGCAATTTATTCACACACACATTTTGTATACATATTCAGATANAACAGGTAAGATACACTGTCTAGCCCAATTAAAAGCCACCACCAAAATAAATGAATAAATAAAGACAAGTAACACATTAATATTTTGTTGGACTGCCTTTAGCTTTGATTACATCATGCATTCACTGTGTCATTGTTTCAATAAACTTCTTCAATGTCACAAGATCTATTTCATCCAGTGTTGCATTAATTTTTCACCAAGATCTTATGACTAGACACTAGTCATGATGGGTGCATCACTTCACCTGCCTCTCTTCTTACCCTGATGCTCCCATCACTCTGGAACAGGGTCAATCTGGACTCATCAGACCACATGACCTTCTTCCATTGCTCCACAGTCCAATCTTTATGCTCCCTAGCAAATTGAAGCCTTTTTTTCCCCGTTAGCCTCACTGGTTAGTGGTTTTCTTAAGGCTACACAGCTGTTCAGTCCCAATTCCTTGACTTCCCTTCACATTGTGTGTGTGGAAATACTCTTTACTGTCACTATTAAACATAGCCCTGAGTGCTACTGTTGTTTTTCTTCCATTTGATTTCACCAAATGTTTTAGCGATCGCCGATCACGATCATTCAGGATTTTTTTACGGCCACATTTCTTCCTTGAAGACGATGGGTCCCCACTATACTTCCAGGTTTTAATAATGCGTTGGACGGTTCTTAACCCAGTTTGAGTAGTTTCTACAGTCTCCTTAGAGGTTTTCTCTACTTGACGCCAATGATTTGACTCTTCTCAAACAGACTGGCATCTTTACGACCACGTGATGTGTCTTTAGACATACCCTGATGCATGTCTTTAGACATGTTTGATTAAAGGTGGGGTGACATGATTTTTTTTTTACTATGCACAAAATTGCTCAAAATATATATATTTTATCATTTAAATATGTTTGTTTTTGCAAACAAAATGATAAATCACTTTAATTTTGCTTTAAAGGTGATTTTGAACTTCAAGCCGTGTTTAATCATGGGAAATCCGATTACACACGAACGCACCATCTGTGACGTAGTGTGAGGCAGAGGGCTCTGGTCTCTTTAATAGCGGACAATTTAAAACCCGACTAATTTATCAATCTATGTGAAGATTTGAGCTATTTGTCTTCATTTTGGGAAGCAGAAAATAGTTTGGGTGATGGAACAAGAAACAACAGGATCTAATTTAGGTCTGATGCTGTATCAGACTTACCTTCATGTCGAGCTGCTCACACGCGCGCACTGTGACAAGCCCAGAGCTCTGCCTCACACTACGTCACAGATGGTGCGTTCGTGTGTAATCGGATTTCCCATGATTAAACACGGCTTGAAGTTCAAAATCACTTTTAAAGCAAAATTAAAGTGATTTATCATTTTGTTTGCAAAAATGAACATATTTAAATGATAAAATATATATTTTTAGCAATTTTATGCATAGTTTTAAAAAAAACATGTCACCCACCCACCTTTAAGAAATGAGAAGCAACTCATTGCACCAGTTGAGGTTAAAGAACTTCTTGCCAGCTGAAAGATAATGCAGTAATTATCCAAAAGGAGGCTCGTACCTACAGTACTGTATTTGCTTAGTTAAATCCAGGTGGAGACTTTTTTTGGGGGGCCAGGCCGTACATTTATTGCTCATAAAACTTTCCACAGAACACAAACACCAAGCAAGCACAAGCAGATGCTCCAGCTTTTATCCCCCGAGACTGATGTGTAATAATCACACTGAACACAGAATCATTGTGTAGTGAATATATTATTTATTTTCTACATAAATGACATTACATTTATCTGTTTAAAAGATACGTTTGTTGTACTTCGACACATTCAGAGCTTAAAATAAAAATTATTTGCCTTTGAGACACCCCTCCAAAAAAAAAAACTAAGCAAAAACTAAAGAAAAAAAGCAGAACCAAAGATATTTATGAATATTTTTACACCACTTGAGTTGCAAAGCTGCATAAATGATGTAATGTGATATACTGTAGTGTTGAGTCCTTCCTTCTCGTTACGTTCTGGATTTGTGCATCAAAGCGAGGTGCAGATTGTTATCAGCGATCAGATGTTTGTTAAACGTTATCAGCCGACACCAACAGGCGAAGCGTTACCACAGGCTCGTGCACGAGCAGGGAGGGGTGCACCCTACAACCCCTGCTCGGAGCGCGGGGCTTTGGAGAGGCAATGTGTGGGTCACAGTGACCGTTAGTAATCAGCACACGGGCGGTGGAAACCGTTTACAGTTGGTGCACATTAAAACAGTTTGCAGTCACGGTGCCGTCCAAAGACGATGTTTTCATTCACGAAAAGACAAGTCCAACACGGACATGTTGAAAAATGTCCAGAAGGCAAAAACACACGCTTTTAAATTTGTGGTTAAAATGCAGCAAACGTGGTGTGACACCATCTTATAGTAATTTACTGTTTTCTCAAACAAATGGCAACGTTGACAGTGATGGGGGTGAACGTGAAGAATGTTACAGTTCTCATCGGTTTCGGGTTTTTTCTCGAGTCAACTCTTCTACAGGACAGGAACGTTACATCTGCACAAATGTACATCTTTGTATAACGCTCAGTTACCACAAACAGTAGACCGTAAGTTTGTGTCGGAGAAAGAATGGTGAGAAAAATGTTAGGAGTGAGGCCACGGAGCAGATCATGTGAGGTGGCCTGGGCCTGAAGGTTCCCTCCACTCTCTCCAGGTGACACCCGACATTTAAACTGAAGTTTATCTACTGATACACGGAGGAAGAGAAGCTGGAATAAAAACTGTAATGTGTCCCAGTTTAACATGATCTGTGTGTGTATTGGGTACCAGTGCACAAAGGAAGCTGCTAAAATCCACTGAAAATCATTCAAGAGAGGGATGTAGTTCACCTGCAGACCCCCCCCCTTCAGTGACACCGACTGCTGCCACTCATACACATCTACTGAACCATGAAAACAACGTTACAGTTCGTTATGTGGAAAGGTTATGAAAAATGAAAATATTATCTGTTGAATTTTATCACAACCTCACTCTGTAGAAATAGTTTTACTCTGATCCGAGTGATGAGCTAATGGCTGGTCTGTAACGAGGCCAAGAACAAAACAAATAGATGTTTCCAGACTAGAATCTCAAATCGATGCAAACAGCAACCTAGAAATATTTACATTGTTGTCAGTTTTGCTATTTCATCAGTAATTTGCAAGAGCAAACAGCAGCAGGAGGTTCCAGTGCACCACTGGGCCCGTCCTTCACAACCATTAGAACATTTCTGCCAAAATACCAGCGCAACGCTGAACTGATACCGATGTAAAATAAATAAAATAACATTTTTGTTTGCTTTAGCTCCTTGTAGCCATCATAATTAAAGTTTTTCTACAGACCGACCGCTCAACGAGTCATCTACAACAGGTAAGATGATGATTGTTCATCACCTTTCCACAAAACCTGGTTTACAAAGATATGAAGCAGTTTAAGCACCGTGTGACGCAGTTTGTGGCACCATTGTTGTTTTGTGGAACAATATTTGTTTTAAATTAAAAAAACTATCAAATGATCCATGCAAATATTAAATGCTAAATGGAGGCGAACTGGTTCAAATGGAGGCGAACTGGTTCAAATGGAGGCGAACTGGTTCAAATGGAGGCGAACTGGTTCAAATGGAGGCGAACTGGTTCAAATGGAGGCAAACTGGTTCAAATGGAGGCAAACTGGTTCAAATGGAGGCAAACTGGTTCAAATGGAGGCAAACTGGTTCAAATGGAGGCGAACTGGTTCAAATGGAGGCGAACTGGTTCAAATGGAGGCGAACTGGTTCAAATGGAGGCGAACTGGTTCAAATGGAGGCAAACTGGTTCAAATGGAGGCAAACTGGTTCAAATGGAGGCAAACTGGTTCAAATGGAGGCGAACTGGTTCAAATGGAGGCGAACTGGTTCAAATGGAGGCGAACTGGTTCAAATGGAGGCAAACTGGTTCAAATGGAGGCGAACTGGTTCAAATGGAGGCAAACTGGTTCAAATGGAGGCGAACTGGTTCAAATGGAGGCGAACTGGTTCAAATGGAGGCAAACTGGTTCAAATGGAGGCGAACTGGTTCAAATGGAGGCGAACTGGTTCAAATGGAGGCGAACTGGTTCAAATGGAGGCGAACTGGTTCAAATGGAGGCGAACTGGTTCAAATGGAGGCGAACTGGTTCAAATGGAGGCGAACTGGTTCAAATGGAGGCGAACTGGTTCAAATGGAGGCAAACTGGTTCAAATGGAGGCGAACTGGTTCAAATGGAGGCGAACTGGTTCAAATGGAGGCGAACTGGTTCAAATGGAGGCGAACTGGTTCAAATGGAGGCAAACTGGTTCAAATGGAGGCAAACTGGTTCAAATGGAGGCGAACTGGTTCAAATGGAGGCAAACTGGTTCAAATGGAGGCAAACTGGTTCAAATGGAGGCAAACTGGTTCAAATGGAGGCAAACTGGTTCAAATGGAGGCAAACTGGTTCAAATGGAGGCAAACTGGTTCAAATGGAGGCAAACTGGTTCATGAAGTTCATGTAAGGACAGAGTTTTGAACAGTCATGGGTTAAAACCACAGACGGAGACTGAGAGGGCCTGTTGATGAGAAGTGGAGGTCTGATGATGATGATGAAGGTTATCTATGAAACTAGAAGAGCTGCAGCACTTTCCAAAGCTCAGGCACAGACAGGAAGTTGTTCTTTGTGTGAGTATCAGTGTGTGTGTGTGTGTGTGTGTTGGATCCTTGGTAAAAGGGTTTAGCAGGCACAGCCCCCGTGGTTCTCCGATGACGAGTCTTTGAGGCCCTGGTTCCTGTGGTGGCTCGACAGATTGTTGTCTCCTTCCATGCTCTCGTTCATCTTGTCACAGATCACGTCGACGAGCCGCTCGAACACCTGCTTGACGTTTACGTTGTCCTTAGCGCTGGCCTCGAAGAACTGAAAACCTGGAGCAGCAGCACAAACAGTTTGACGTTTAGTTGCATTAGACACACTCCCAGTCATCTACAACACATACGAATCTTTCGTTCACTGGTTTTACCCAGATCCTCTGCCAGCCGCTGGCCATCCTCTGTAGGGATGAGCCTGTCGTCCTCGAGGTCGCACTTGTTCCCAACCAGGGTCACCTGAGCGTTGTCCCACGAGTACGTCTTGATCTGCGTCGACCTGGAGGACAGAAGCATCTCGATCAAAAGAGCAACGCACTTTCTCTGCTGGAGCTCTTTGTGCAGCTCGACCCGCTCACCAGTCCTGCACCGCGCTGAACGAGTCCTGGTTGGTGATGTCATACATGAGCAGGAAGCCCATGGCTCCCCTGTAGTACGCTGTGGTGATGGTACGATAGCGCTCCTGCCCTGCGGTATCCTGCAAACACATACACACAGGTACGTTCTGAAATACTACGCCCATTTTTACTCAACAAAAAAGAGCAGTGAGGATAATTACATGTAAACCATACCGTCACCCATCAAATATATTATTTGAACAACTTAAATTGTTAAAATTTTATGATTTGGTGGATTATAATATATTATTATTAATTGTACAAAGCACAAAATGCCTTACTTCCCTCAAATGTTCAAACTGACATGGAAACATCATGTAAATTCCATTAAAACAAAAATAGCTAGATCAATTGCAGTACTGTATAAAGTCAGGGATTTTTTAATTGATAAAGCTCTGTATATGTTGTATAACACAATCATTGTTCCACATTTAATCTATTGTATTGAGGTTTGGGGAAAAGCGTGCAAAACAATTACAAAGCCTGTTTTTATTTTACAAAAGAGAGCTGTAAGAGTAATCACCAGAAAACATTTCAGTCACCCATCAAACACCTTGTTTCTTCAGCTAAATTTATTGAAATTCCAGGAATTGGTAGAATATAGTATTTTATCAGTTATGTATAGGGCTCATAATAACACATTACCTTTAAATATCCAAAGAAATTTTATAAAAAGACAAAGTTATTACAATCTCAAAGGGACAGAGATATTCATCAAACCACAATTCAGAACCAGCTTAAAGGGACGGTCTACCTCAATTCAGGGAGTTCGATTGTGGAATGCTCTGGAGAGTGATGTTAAAAATGCAAAATCAATGTATACATTTAAGAAAAAGGTCAAAAAGGACTTGCTCAAAAACTATATATGATGTAACTTAGTGTGTTTGTGTAAATAGAATTATTCATTTTGTGATGTAGTTTGTGTATTACAGTTAGAAAAATTAAGTAGAACTATTCATTTTCTGATGTAGTTTGTGTATTACAGTTAGAATGATGTAGTTTGTGTATTACAGTTAGAAAAATTAAGTAGAATTATTCATTTTGTGATGTAGTTTGTGTATTACAGTTAGTAAAATTAAGTAGAACTATTCATTTTGTGATGTAGTTTGTGTATTACAGTTAGAAAAATTAAGTAGAATTATTCATTTTGTGATGTAGTTTGTGTATTACAGTTAGATAAATTAAGTAGAATTATTCATTTTGTGATGTAGTTTGTGTATTACAGTTAGATAAATTAAGTAGAATTATTCATTTTGTGATGTAGTTTGTGTATTACAGTTAGTAAAATTAAGTAGAATTATTCATTTTGTGATGTAGTTTGTGTATTACAGTTAGTAAAATTAAGTAGAATTATTCATTTTGTGATGTAGTTTGTGTATTACAGTTAGTAAAATTAAGTAGAATTATTCATTTTGTGATGTAGTTTGTGTATTACAGTTAGTAAAATTAAGTAGAATTATTCATTTTGTGATGTAGTTTGTGTATTACAGTTAGATAAATTAAGTAGAATTATTCATTTTGTGATGTAGTTTGTGTATTACAGTTAGTAAAATTAAGTAGAATTATTCATTTTGTGATGTAGTTTGAAGGTTATCATTGGTTGAACAAACTGTGAAATAAGGGGCAGATATAATAAGATTTCATCTTCTTTCTGCTCCCTTCATTTTATCCTACTTGTATTCTTGTATCTGATGAAACTGTCTTGTATTGTTCTTTTAAAATGAATGAATAAACATCAAATCAAATCAAATGTTCAAAAGTTTTTTTTATTAAGAGACTGAATTCTTATAATTTGAAGGGAACTGAGATTTTTGTTAAATCCCAATATCGCACCAGCTTAAAGGGACGCTCTATTTCCATTCAGGGAGTTGATCTGTGGAATAATTTGGAAAATGATACTAAATATGCCGGATCATTGTCTGTGTTCAAGAAAATGGTTAAATCTAAGATGCTGACAAAATACAAAAATGCCTAAAATGCTGTTTTATTGTATATTGTATTGTAAACTATTGGACTGGTTATGAAGTTGATATTTTTATTCATTTACTCATTGAGAAATAGTAATTGACTCTGTTTTTGTTATTATAGATTGATTTGCTCGTGTAATTGAGAAAAAAGGGGCAGTTAAAATAAGATTTTTTTTCTTCTCACTGCCTCCTTTCATTTTATGTTCGTTTTTTTATTTTTCCAATTTTTTTCTTTCATACTGTATGTAAAGTTATTTTTGTATTGAATGTAAAATGAATAAATAAACTAAACAACAACAAACAAAAAAACTAAATATTGGTGCATTATTACTATGAAACCAGGAAAATACTGTGTTCTGGGCAGCTTGTCTAAATATTCACCACAAGGGGGCAGTGTTGTTTAAATGGGTTTTAACCTGTTTGAGCAGGAGTCATCTAACACACTTTACAGAGCTGAGGGGAGGCACATAAGGACAATGTCTCCCTGAAATTCTTCAACTATGGCACTATAGTCCAGAAACATTGATCAGAATACAGACCAACGGAGCCCCATGTTGTTTTCCTTCATGCAGTTGTCAAGAACTTTTTCATTTCCATCAGAAATTACGTTTCAAACTCGAAATATTTTGACATCAGCCTTAACTCGTTCTGATTAGACCATGTGATGACTAACTGTATCAGTGACGACGAGAACGTTTATGAAGAAAGGTTGAAGGGTGCCCCTGCAGCCACTTCCTGAAACGCTTCACCACCTTTCTTTAAAAAATAAAAAAATAGGACTTCCTTCTGTTTTAACGTGGACGACAAAATACCAACTGTTTGATGTATGAACTGTAGAAGTAGGAAAACCAAGATAATAAAAAAGCTTTTGTCAGTGGCTCATTTGTATCACCATGGTAATTACTCACCTAGCTCTCTCACTCCCTGAGTTTAAAAAAATAAAAATACAAGCAGCAGGCAGAAATGCAGAGTAGAAATTAAGCTTCACAGTTCCTGTGTGAAATCTATAACTCGCACTGTACTGGAAATACATTTTCCATTGACCTGTTTCCAGTCCCATTATAATATGTACTATATTATAATCCTTTATTTGATTTTAGGTCACTGTGAACTGAACATTATTGTATGATGTTATGATCATTGGTTCATGAAGCACTCGGACTCAGAGCATGCTCTGGTTCTGCCCTGATGGTTCTCCAAAGCTTTGAGTTGATTAAATTTGATGAGGTCTGCACCTGATCCTTTGTTTTCTACGACCGTACGGAAAAAAAACACTTGAACTGTAGAGCCAGAGAAGTGTCTTCAAGTCACACGTGCATTTTTATGTGTCGACAGTGTTTTGTGTAAAATATATGATCAATTAAAAACACACTTGACTTGGAAGAGAAAACTCAAGCTCAGATACAAGAGAAGCCAATGATAGTTTGGGGGGGCAGTAGTATACTGTATTAGGAGAAAACTGAAAGTCCTTTAGCATTTAGACACTCTGGGTGACAGAAGACAAACGACTACATTATCTGCACTGGCGTCATTCTGGTGTATTTTAGCGGGTTGTTAAACATTTATGTTTTCCTGCATAAGTAAACACTGGAATCAATATCTATTTTAGTTCAGTTTATTGATAAAGCTTCAAGTCACAACAGAAGTCATCTCAGGACACTGAACAGAAACATTCATACATAAAATAATAATTTAACATTATTTATCTGAGGAGCAGCTTTGAGTTTAACTCCATCACAGAACTCTCAACTTGAACAAGCATGAAGGAGACAGTGGAAAGGAAAAACTCCCTCATGAGGAAGAAACCTTTAGAAGAACCAGGCTCAGGACAAGCGGCCATCTGCTTCCACCAGCTGAGTGTGATGTGGGTGAAACAGGGTGTTTACATGACACATTTTTATTCAGAACGGCCATTTCATCCAATTACTTATGTCCACGTAAACATAGCTACTGAATGAAAAGGGTGCAGAAAGAAGAAAAAAATTCTTATATCGCCCCCTACTTTAAAAGAACATATAAAATAATTTTAAACAATCACTTTAATTAATCACTTTAATATCCACTTTAAAGGTAGGAATAAAAAACACATTTTGTGTTAGCAGAATTTAATTGCAACATTGAAACTTATAAAACATTTTTAAAAAATTCCTCAAGTTGCCTTTTTGGACTTGCATGCATATATGCGTACACATTGTACTTGAGAGGAGATTATTACAGCCTCATCTAAAATAAATGATGATGATGATATCGGAACTGGATCGGTATCGGACGATATCCAGATTTAAGTATCGGGATCGGAAGTAAGAAAATGTGGATCATGCAGCCATATGATATATACAGTATATGTCAGAATCAGGTTTATTGGCCAAGTATGTTGACACACACAAGGAATTTGTTTCCGGCTGTTCGTGTCTCTCTAGAAAGTGTCTCTTTAAAAATGCTAAAAACCATACAGATACTTTACATAAAAAAAACTTACAAATAATACACAAAATACAGAAGGATTCACATCACATGGGGGATGTGAATGGGTTGGGGGTCACGCTGATGGATGTCTGATGATCAGCTGTTGATGATGGTGATGGCCTGGGGGAAGAAACTGTTTTTGTGTCTGGCAGTCTTAGTGGACAGAGATCTGTAGCGTCTGCCAGACGGGAGAAGTTGGAACATGTTGTGACCCGGGTGTGTGGAGTCTGTGATGATTTTTCCAGCCCGTTTCCTGGTTCTTGCGTGGTACAAGTCCTGAATGGAGGGCAGTGAAGCCCCAATGACTTTCTCAGCTGTCCTCACTGTTCGCTGCAGCCTGTTCCTGTCCTGCCTTGTGGCTGCTCCAAACCAGACTGTGATGGATGTACACAGGATGGACTCAATGACTGCAGTGTAGAACTGGATCAGCAGCTCCTGAGGCAGGTCCAGCTTCCTCAACTGGCGTAGGAAGTACAGTCTCTGCTGGGCCTTTTTGAGGATGGAGGTGATGTTGTGCTCCCACTTCAGGTCATGTGAGATGGTGGTTCCCAGGAACCTGAAGGACTCTACCGTAGACACGGGGCTGTTGAAGATTTTGAGGGGCAGCAGTTCTGGGGGGTGTCTCCTGAAGTCCACTCTCATCTCTACTGTCTTCAGTGTGTTCAGCTCCAGTTTGTTCAGGCTGCACCAGGACATCAGTCGTTCCACCTCCTGTCGGTACGCAGACTCGTCGTCCACTGATAAGTCCAATGACTGTAGTGTCATCTGCGAACTTCAGGATGAACTTATATATGTATATACAGTATAGATAAATAAAATAAATAAATGTCACATTTTTGTCATCTGTGTATGTTTCCCATACTTGACAGACGAAATTGGTCTCTGCATTTAACCCAACCACCACCAGGTGGTGCAGTGAGCAGCCGTAGTCAGCGCCCAGGGAGCTGGGGAAATAGATGTGCACTCATAGACACCCCAAGGTGTGCCGTGGCCGGGGTTCGAACCTCGAACCTGGGTCCTTCGGATCCCAAGTCCGATTCCCTAGCCACTACACCATCTTGGCCCCTATATATATATAACGAAGCTGCCACCTCTTGCTGAGCGAGAAGGGAAAAAATATATATATCACCCCCGTGATAATGGAGGGACTTACTGTAATTGTTGCTTTTATCAGCGACCAATCAGGTGGAGAAAATGCAAAGATAACAGATTTATTTGTCACAGTCAAGCTCACAGCTCTGGTACCTTTCTGCCACAGGAAACACCTGCTTATCAAAGATACAGTATATTGGTAAATTAAAGACTATGTGCAACATCCAAGTACCAGAAATTATTTAAAAAAAAAAAAATTCAAAATAAGTAAAAAAAACGTTCAATACAGAAATTTCAATATAAGTCAAACCACTTGGTAACCTGTCACCTTGGTTGGCACAGGGACCTGAGCACTTTAGTGTTGGATGTTTTTCTCTATCGAAGAGGAGGCGGAGGAGTGGGTTGTCCAGGTAACCAGAGGTCAATAAGGGTTATGAATGTTCCATTACAGCCAGGGCTGCTCTACAAGGTAGGCTCAAATGGTCTTTTCACAACAAACTGGAAAAGTTACAGCATAATCTACTGCACAGAGCGTCCCCTCAGAAAACCTGTGGCTTGATACCTTTATCCGTCCAGGACCTGCAGTCCAGCAACGTTTAGTTTTCTTTTATTAAAACAAGAGTCAGACAAGTTCTATAAATCTCATTCATGCAGAAATGATCAAATATTTGACAGCATAATGGGACAACTAACTAAACAGACAATCCCCAGGGTTGCTACAAACAAACCCAAACAGCAGACAGAACCTGCTTCCTGTGTGTGTGTGTGTGTGATGTCAGATAGGAGATAGTTTAAATCAGACTTCTGCACAGTCACACAGTCGGACGTCACAGGCTCCCTGTTCTTTAATCATGCACTCGCCCTGCGTTTATATTAGCTGCCAACACAAAGCAGCGGAGCACATCCCCCGGGTTACCACACAATATGCGCATGGTGTACAAAAGGTGTGCGTGTGTTTGCACAAAGATCAGAAACACTATTTCCATGGACACAAATGAGGGATGTAAACAGTGTGTGTGCTTAGTGTGTGCTCGAGGTCTGAGTTCATAATGCAAAGGGTCATGTGGTGTGTTCTCAGCCTGGTTTCCATGATACACAACATGAGGATAGCAGCCAGCAGCTCATCGACTTCTAATCTACAAAGCTCTCAACAACCTAGCTCCATCTTATGTTACAGATCTTATTGTTCCATATTTTCCTAACAGAGCACTTTGGTCTCAGACTGCAGGTTTACTTGTGGTTCATAGAGTTACAAAAGCAGAATGGGAGGAAGATCTTTCAGTTCTCATGCTCCTCTCTGGTGGAACCAACTTCCAGTTTCTGTCCGTGAGGCTGACACATGGTCCAGTTTTAAGACTGGGATGAAGACTTTCCTTTTTGATAAATCCTTTAGTTAGGGTCAGCTTGGTTTCCTGACCTATCCCTTATCCTATGTTGCTATAGGCTTAGACAGCTGGAGGACAAATTAACCTAATTTAATCAGATAAAATGAATAGTTTGTATTGGTAATTGTATTTCTAAACGTGTTGTTTTTAATTTTCCTCCTAACAGTGTTGTAGTTAAGACCACCTAACCTGAGATCAACCAGAGTGTACCGAGACCAAGACTTTTAGGGTCCGAGACCAAGTTTTCTAATTGTACAAAATTTATTTGTTCAAAAATCATGGTTTTTGCTCAATAACTCATTAGAAAATGCTTTAAAATTAGAAATAAATGATGGTGTGTTGTGTTTCAGGTCTATTAGAGTAGTTTAACATTATTTTTGTGTCAGTGGGTCAAATTATGGAAAATATATTAATTTTTGTTCCTGAAGAGTTTTTGGTTCATTTGTTGAACCAAAGCGAGCCATTACGTCTCGGAGGAGGGACAGACTGAGCACAGCTGACTGAAATCAGACTGCCTGCTTCTGATTGAACGAGAGGAACACACCACAGAGCTCGAATGTCCAACGTCCAACATAAAACTAACTTCACCGCGGTAGAGAAACGATGCTCCAGCAGAGCCCGAACACTTCAGAGACAATTTGAAATGAGAAAAAAAAGCTATTTATTAAAGGGGACCACAGATGCAAAATTCACTTTTTAATGTTTTTTTTACTCAACTTTGGGTATTTACTTCATAAAAAAACAGTCCTTGTGCCAAAAAAATGCACCCAGTGGTTTATTTACTCTAAGTAGATTTATTTATTTTTGATAAATACACCTGGATTCACACTTCCTGCAGTTATTGACGTCACAAGCCGTAGCCAATCACCTCAAACCTGAGTCCAGCCCCTCACCTAGCAACCCCTGGTTAGGCTCAACCCACTTCTGTATTAAACACATGACTGTTGTTTTTCATGATTTCATCTCATCTTTTGTTTATATGTTCTTAATTTCATGTGTACAGCACTTTGTTGCAGCTGTGTTTTTTTTAAATGGCTTTATAAATAAAGTATAATTGTTATTTTTATATTTTAGTTCAATTTTTAGTGTATTTGCGATCGCTCCCAACGCGCAGCCGTCAAAAATTAAACGAGCGGACCCCCGGCGTAGGGACCAGCGGCAACGGGACCCTCTTCTGGCGGATGGAGCGGAGCTTCAACTGTACAGCCTCGCTGCTGCCCTCGCAGCAGCCTCGCAGCAGCGAGGACCTTCTCCTTACTGATTAATTTACGGGAGACACTTGGTGAACTTTGTTGTCTTGACTGGAACAGCGATAACTCCCAAAATCTCCGCGTGCAACGAGCGGAGCTGGCGAACACCGGAAGAGGAACAAGCTAACATTAGCTTCGGATTCGGGTGGTCTCATGCTAAAAGGAGCAGCTAATTGCGGCGCGCTCAGACGGGTTTCGGTAAGTTATCTTAAGCTAGCACTAACAGTAAGTCAAATGAGTAATAAAAAAAGAGCTAATTTTAAAACAACAACACATTACAGATACTGGCTGTTACAGAGGGCGTTAACAGATCGTTGAAGGGCGTGGACTTCAAGAAACCGGTCGTTCAAAACGAAAGTTAAAAATGGCAGAATTAAAAAGGGTATAATTAATTATCTAAGAATTATTTTGTGTATTAAAATGAATTAATATTGTCAAGATAGCACACAGACATAACATAAAATTTTTAAATACCTATATGTGGTCTCCTTTAACTGATTCAGTCGTGTTTTAGACCGCTTATTGCTAGAAAATCTATTCTGATCCAAAGTACAGCAGTGACTGTTTCTGAATGAGGCTTTACAACAGACAGACGCTTCCTTTGCTTCAGGTACTGTGTCCTGGACAAATGAACTGGACAATATTCTGGCAGTTTAGTGATATTTCCACAGTTGTAGTCTTGACTGGTCTTGAAATAAAATCCAGAGTCCTCAATGTCCGAGACCAAGACAAGACAGAGACCAAATGCAGTTGAGTCCGAGACGAGACCATCAAATAGTGGTCTTGAGACTGGTCTCGAGTACTACAACACTGCCTCCTAGAGAGGGACCTGCTCGCCTTCATTCTGAACCTGCCATTCTGCGTCTGTTTCTCCTTCCTGTCCTTTCAAACCCGGTCGAAGCAGATGGCCACTCATCCTGAGCCTGGTTCTGCTGGAGGTTTCTTCCTGCTAAAGGGAGTTTTTCCTTTCCACTGTTGCCTTTGTGCTTGCTCAGGATGGGCAACTGACAAAATGAAGACTCAACACAATCTGCTTGCTACCTAAGATAAATACAGGTAGTCCCCGACTTACGAGCACATCGACTTACGAGGTTCCGGACTTACGAGCTGACTAACGAACAGTAAAGTTGTACAGAACATACAGAAAATACAGCACTGGTATGTGTTTTTAGATGAAAGTGTGTTAGCTAACCGTTTGTAAACAAAGTTCTGTGCATGTTTATGAACTAGTATGTACGTTTGTGTTGAAAAACGAGTGTTCGTAGTAGCGTAGCATAAATTTTCCGACTTACGACTGAAAATCCAGACTTACGAACGACACGTGTTTCGGGTTCCGACATACGAGATTTCGTGTTACGAGCACCTCGTAGGAACGGAACTCGCCAGGGCTTAAAGTGAAAAAAAATCCTGAGCCTGAAACTTTTTTGTGTTGTTGATAAAATAAAATCGTAACATTTTGCCAACGTTTATTAAAAATGCTCTCTGAAAAGTGCAATTAACTGTTTTTAAACAATTCAGCTTCAAGTAACAATGACTTACATGAGGTTTCAATGTATCTGAACTTAATGTAAAAATATGTGCCCCAGAGAACTGCCCTGCAGCAAAAACAACTCAAAAAAAGACAACGCCACATTGAACAGACACAGTTCAGTGAATTCATCTGCAATAAATTTAGAATACTCAATACTGTATCACAATCTAAAGGGAAGTTCCACAGAGCTGGTGTTAGGACTCCCAGCAAGCTGGAGTCATCTCCAGCATTAACACACAGATGTTTCTGTGCAGTGAAAATGTTTGTGAGCACAGACTGTTAAAACTCTGATGGAAAATGTCTTACCAGTATGGCATCAGAAGCATGGGGGGGTCTGGGGGTCCTCCCCCAGAAAATTTGGAATAAAGTAGATGCCATTTCCTGTATTCTGGTGTATTTTAAAGGGTTAAACATCTATGTTTACCTACATACCAGTAAGTAACTTGATTCAATAATTAGTTTAGAAAGCCTCCGTCAGAAAGGAGGGGGGGAGGGGGATTGTTTATGTTCAGCTGTGTGCAATGTTCCCTCTAATTTTTCATGTGTCTGAGCATACACACAAGCTCTCTGAGCACACAGAGGACCACTATGAGCAACAGGATGTGCGCACTATCCACACACCTGTTATGAATCTGGGATCATAGAAAGTTACATGGCTTATTAAAACAATCAGATTACAGCAGCAACTTCCATGAGTTTGCTTTCAATATAAGTGATTTTGCAACTCCCAGCTGAATGAATAATTTTTATTATTTCATTTTATGCTTATGTTTATTAAATGTTTAGTGTTTTAGTGTTGGTGTAACTTTTCATACTTTCATACTAATACTATGCAAAAACTACTATGCAAAAACTCAGGACAGTATTACACTTTTAATAAATATACAGTATCTAATTTAGATGATTTTTATTTTAATGCTTGTAGGGTTTTTGTTTAAAATCTCCACATTACTGTATTATTTTTTTATTGACAAAATATTTATTTTACTGTAAGTTTTTAAAAAGTGTATTTTCCTCCTTGGTCCCTGGGTCAACATCTGCAGAGCTCAGGAACTGATGCTTGGTTCTGGACCTGCTCCTCTGCACACCTGGCCTGGTTCTGCTCTTCCTCTTCTAACGATCTTCCTCTTCATCACCCCGCTCTCACTGACTTTATCACGTGACTTTATCGTGCACTGACCTCCGTTCAGCTTCTGCATCTTTTTCTTATTTTTCCTACAGATTTGGTGCTTGACAAATAACTTCCTCCTTCAGAAAGGACGGGGATTGTTTACAGTTTGTGTTCAGCGGTGTGTATGTGCATGTGTGTGCGAGTGTGCAGCTTCTCGCGGTTGATATTTGACTTTATTCAGATAAAAGACGTGGTGTGGATTATTTATCATACCTCTGATTTTACTTGACCTAACAACGAGATTTAAAATCTGTAGTTTTAACACTAATTGACCCACGTACCTGCCCGGTGTGACAAACTCCGTGACTTCTGCATGATCTGACTGAAGCTGCAGACAAACATGCTTGCTTGTAAGACCCGCCTTCCGGATTTTGATTGGTCAAAACAACGTGAGCTTCAATGTGATTGGATGTAATCGCTGTCCATCGATCATTTTAAGTTGAGGCGACCGGCAGGCTGTCGAGTTAATTTGGATGCGCGCAAAGATTTTATTGTGCGCAGAGAATGTCCGGGCAGCGAGGGAACATTGGCTGTGTGTGTGCGGGGGAGGGGGGGCTTTGATTCGCTGCACACGTAGTGCAGCCAAACAAGAGCTGCACGCTTCAAACACACGCGCGCACACATGAACGGACTCCTACTCCTGAGGAGTCCTGTGAAGCCGCGCAAGCAGTTTTTTTTTTTTTTTTACAGTTTGGTCAAAAGCCGGAAATCCGGCTGGGTGCCGGAGATCTTTAAGCCCTGGAACTCGCTCGTAAGTCGGGGACCACCTGTAACGTTAACTAATTTTTTTATGAATATGAATGTTTCTGTTCAGTGCCCTGAGAACTTCTGCTGTGATTTGGCGCTATATAAATAAACTGAATTTAATCTACATTATTCCTTTTGTTTGAGGATCTGGTCAAATCTCCTGCAGATGGTAGCTAACATTAACTTAAGATATTTCTGAGTTGATTATTAACGGCACATAAGAAGGGATCATAGCCACTTCTGCTGCATCCACACCCTTTAAATACACTCCTGCTCTAGCGCTGCAGTATATCTTTATTGTGTCTCTGTTGGACGCAGATAGAGAACTTCCTCTGCTTCCTGAGGTTAGGAAATACCAGCTTTCTTTGTCATTCAACTACTCCATTAGTGGGAAGTCAGACACAACTTGCCCACTTCTCAATATCCCCTCAGCGAACATGATTACCTTGTGCTCAGACCCCTTTGTCTCCAACCTCTCAGCTGTTAAAGAATCATACCCTGCTAACACTGCTTGTCATTTATGGGAGCCACCTGTTTGGACAGGTAGGTGAGTGAGTGTGTGCTTTGGCGTGGTCTCCCCTGCTGACGATAATTTCCAGCCACTGTTTGTGGACCACACAGTGGCTCACAGATTGTTTGTTCAAATGAATCATCTGTTTGAGCTGCCATATACAACTGGATTTGTAATTTAACATGGGGAGTCACTAGGTGGTGGAGCATTCTCAGGTTATATATTTTACGCAAAATAATTCCCACTTTTAGGATGCAAAATTTATTTTAATGTGGAATAAAAGAAAGGTGAAAATAAGTGTTCAAAACGATTCACTTTCTAAAGTCGATACTTTGTGTAGCTGTCCCTTGCAGCATCTCCAGCAGCAGCAAGTGTCTTCAGGCTTGTTTCCATGAGTTTGGTCGGCTTTGTTTCCATGAGTTTGGTCCATCTAAACTTGGAATTTTTTGTTAATTCGAGATGAAACCAACCCGTTCCCGCTTCTTCATGTTGGATGGGTGCCGCTTGTGTCCAACAAGGTCTGGGACATAGGTGTCTCCTCAATTATATGTGATGGGGACGTGTCCCCCTCACATTTAAAAAATATTCATCTGGACTCCCTTACATTTATCATGAAACGTTAATTCACTCAGAGCAGTTTCTACTTCTTAGTGAACAAATCCATTCCACTTTATTAATAGAATACTCAAACCACTAAAAGTCCACTCCAGGTTTTCCTGGTTACCTACAACAACTCACCACACCACATGTAGTGTTTCTCCTAGATCACTTGGTTTGGCAGGGCGCTCATCTCTTCGGGGGGGTGGATGGGGCAGGGACAGGGGGAGGAGACACCTCTGCATTGCCCGCTAGCTTAGCGCTGCGTTAGTGCCGGCAATTTATCGACCTGGGGGGTTAGGATGCGTGAGAGAAGAAGCGGAGCGTGTTCTATTCACACAAGAGGAACTGTTGGTCAGACTACTTCTTGTTGTGCTGTGCTCTCTAAAATAGTTAATGAGTCATTTACAAAATACTGTATGTATGAGGGGGCTGAGATGGTGTTGAGGTAGAGCAGCCGACTTGCAATCAGAGTCGCAGTTTGACTCTCCACCATACTCACGTCATGGTGTTTCTGAGCAAGACACCTAATCCTTAATTGCCCAGCAGGCGTTTACCATATTTTTCGCCATACATGTCGCACCACCGTATAAGTCACATCAGTCCAAATATGTCTAATAAAGTGGGGGAAAAAAACAGAAATACATAGCTTCGCCATAGAAGTTGCATCTATTATGCGTCACTGCTGATGTGTCGCATTTGTTGTGCGTCACCAGATGAAGGTGGCTGTATGGCAAGCCAAGTGTCTCATTAATAGCCACTTTTACTTATTAATGAGCCACTTGGCTTGCCATATTACTTGAGTGCCCTCTAGTGGCTGAAAATGATAGTGTTCAATATTTTCCATGTCAGAATGAATGAAATAGTCAGATCTCAGCCAAAAATTGGGTTATAAATATGGGGGTGGGGACACAACCCGTTAAAATACACCAGAATGCAGGAAATGACATTTATTCAAAATTTTATGTGCAGGACCCCAGACACCCCCATCAGTGTGTTCCCCCTACATTACAAATGCTTCTGAAACCATTGGTCTGGGATTTGACTGGATCATCCCATGACATTAAAACTGGTTCTCCTTAAACCACTGTTGCCTCATCAGTGTGTTCAGATATATTATCCTGATGGGAGGTGAACCTCAGTCTCAAATCTCTGTATGATAAACAGTTTCCCTCAAGAATCGTTCTAAATGTTGCTCTATCCATCTTTCCTTCAGCTTCAAACAGTTTCCCAGTCCCTGCTGATGAACATCCCCGCGGCATGATGTTGCCACCACAGTGCTTCACCACAGAGATGGTGTTCTCAGCATTAGAGGTGATAGATTTGTACTAGACATGGTGTTCTTGATTAACCAAAACAAGGCTATTCAACATGTGCTGGAGCTCATCGTGGACTTCAGGAGGAACGCTGACCCACATGGTGGAGCGTGTGAACAGCTTCAAGTTCCTGGGTGTCCACATCTCCGAGGATCTCACCTGGACTGTTCCAAGCTGGTCAAGAAAGCCCACCAGCGCCTTTTCTTTCTGAGGACTCTGAGGACGAACCACCTGTCCTCAGACACCCTGGTGAACTTTTACCGCTGCACTATTGAGAGCATCCTGCAGAGGGTGGTGAAAGTTGCCCAACGCATCGCCGGAGCACCACTTCCTGCCATAGAGGACATCTACAGGAAGCGGTGTCTGAAAAGGGTTGAGGAAATCATCAAGGATTCCAGCCACCCAGCACACAGACTCTTCACCCTCCTGCCCTCTGGGAGGCGCTACAGGAGCCTCCGGACTAAAACCACCAGGTACCGGAACAGCTTTTTCCTCACAGTTGTCACACTCCTGAACTCTGCGTCCTGATATCTGAACAACAACAACAACAACAACAACAACAA
>JBBPBX010032480.1:14098-33864 GCA_038048925.1 Garcialebias charrua | reverse complement strand
TAGCTTTGGAAATTTATAAAAGCTGATACATTCATTCAAAATGAAACTTAAATTTGAAGTATGTAATATTTATAAAAAATGTTTTTACAAAAGTTACTTTTTTTATTTTATTGTTTTATTTTTTACATACGTATTTATTAAAACTGTCACTATGATATGACAGTATAGTATAAGACAGATACTCTGTAAAAGATTGAGCTCCAAGACTTGAGGTCTTGGTCTCGGACCCCAAAATTCTTGGTCTTGTCTCGATCTCGGTACACTCTGGTCTTGGTCTTGTCTTGGTCTCGGTACACTCTGGTCTTGGTCTTGTCTTGGTCTCGGTACACTCTGGTCTTGGTCTTGTCTTGGTCTCGGTACACTCTGGTCTTGGTCTTGTCTTGGTCTCGGTACACTCTGGTCTTGGTCTTGTCTTGGTCTCGGTACACTCTGGTCTTGGTCTTGTCTTGGTCTCGGTACACTCTGGTCTTGGTCTTGTCTTGGTCTCGGTACACTCTGGTCTTGGTCTTGTCTTGGTCTCGGTACACTCTGGTCTTGGTCTTGTCTTGGTCTCGGTACACTCTGGTCTTGGTCTTGTCTTGGTCTCGGTACACTCTGGTCTTGGTCTTGTCTTGGTCTCGGTACACTCTGGTCTTGGTCTTGTCTTGGTCTCGGTACACTCTGGTCTTGGTCTTGTCTTGGTCTCGGTACACTCTGGTCTTGGTCTTGTCTTGGTCTCGGTACACTCTGGTCTTGGTCTTGTCTTGGTCTCGGTACACTCTGGTCTTGGTCTTGTCTTGGTCTCGGTACACTCTGGTCTTGGTCTTGTCTTGGTCTCGGTACACTCTGGTCTTGGTCTTGTCTTGGTCTCGGTACACTCTGGTCTTGGTCTTGTCTTGGTCTCGGTACACTCTGGTCTTGGTCTTGTCTTGGTCTCGGTACACTCTGGTCTTGGTCTTGTCTTGGTCTCGGTACACTCTGGTCTTGGTCTTGTCTTGGTCTCGGTACACTCTGGTCTTGGTCTTGTCTTGGTCTCGGTACACTCTGGTCTTGGTCTTGTCTTGGTCTCGGTACACTCTGGTCTTGGTCTTGTCTTGGTCTCGGTACACTCTGGTCTTGGTCTTGTCTTGGTCTCGGTACACTCTGGTCTTGGTCTTGTCTTGGTCTCGGTACACTCTGGTCTTGGTCTTGTCTTGGTCTCGGTACACTCTGGTCTTGGTCTTGTCTTGGTCTCGGTACACTCTGGTCTTGGTCTTGTCTTGGTCTCGGTACACTCTGGTCTTGGTCTTGTCTTGGTCTCGGTACACTCTGGTCTTGGTCTTGTCTTGGTCTCGGTACACTCTGGTCTTGGTCTTGTCTTGGTCTCGGTACACTCTGGTCTTGGTCTTGTCTTGGTCTCGGTACACTCTGGTCTTGGTCTTGTCTTGGTCTCGGTACACTCTGGTCTTGGTCTTGTCTTGGTCTCGGTACACTCTGGTCTTGGTCTTGTCTTGGTCTCGGTACACTCTGGTCTTGGTCTTGTCTTGGTCTCGGTACACTCTGGTCTTGGTCTTGTCTTGGTCTCGGTACACTCTGGTCTTGGTCTTGTCTTGGTCTCGGTACACTCTGGTCTTGGTCTTGTCTTGGTCTCGGTACACTCTGGTCTTGGTCTTGTCTTGGTCTCGGTACACTCTGGTCTTGGTCTTGTCTTGGTCTCGGTACACTCTGGTCTTGGTCTTGTCTTGGTCTCGGTACACTCTGGTCTTGGTCTTGTCTTGGTCTCGGTACACTCTGGTCTTGGTCTTGTCTTGGTCTCGGTACACTCTGGTCTTGGTCTTGTCTTGGTCTCGGTACACTCTGGTCTTGGTCTTGTCTTGGTCTCGGTACACTCTGGTCTTGGTCTTGTCTTGGTCTCGGTACACTCTGGTCTTGGTCTTGTCTTGGTCTCGGTACACTCTGGTCTTGGTCTTGTCTTGGTCTCGGTACACTCTGGTCTTGGTCTTGTCTTGGTCTCGGTACACTCTGGTCTTGGTCTTGTCTTGGTCTCGGTACACTCTGGTCTTGGTCTTGTCTTGGTCTCGGTACACTCTGGTCTTGGTCTTGTCTTGGTCTCGGTACACTCTGGTCTTGGTCTTGTCTTGGTCTCGGTACACTCTGGTCTTGGTCTTGTCTTGGTCTCGGTACACTCTGGTCTTGGTCTTGTCTTGGTCTCGGTACACTCTGGTCTTGGTCTTGTCTTGGTCTCGGTACACTCTGGTCTTGGTCTTGTCTTGGTCTCGGTACACTCTGGTCTTGGTCTTGTCTTGGTCTCGGTACACTCTGGTCTTGGTCTTGTCTTGGTCTCGGTACACTCTGGTCTTGGTCTTGTCTTGGTCTCGGTACACTCTGGTCTTGGTCTTGTCTTGGTCTCGGTACACTCTGGTCTTGGTCTTGTCTTGGTCTCGGTACACTCTGGTCTTGGTCTTGTCTTGGTCTCGGTACACTCTGGTCTTGGTCTTGTCTTGGTCTCGGTACACTCTGGTCTTGGTCTTGTCTTGGTCTCGGTACACTCTGGTCTTGGTCTTGTCTTGGTCTCGGTACACTCTGGTCTTGGTCTTGTCTTGGTCTCGGTACACTCTGGTCTTGGTCTTGTCTTGGTCTCGGTACACTCTGGTCTTGGTCTTGTCTTGGTCTCGGTACACTCTGGTCTTGGTCTTGTCTTGGTCTCGGTACACTCTGGTCTTGGTCTTGTCTTGGTCTCGGTACACTCTGGTCTTGGTCTTGTCTTGGTCTCGGTACACTCTGGTCTTGGTCTTGTCTTGGTCTCGGTACACTCTGGTCTTGGTCTTGTCTTGGTCTCGGTACACTCTGGTCTTGGTCTTGTCTTGGTCTCGGTACACTCTGGTCTTGGTCTTGTCTTGGTCTCGGTACACTCTGGTCTTGGTCTTGTCTTGGTCTCGGTACACTCTGGTCTTGGTCTTGTCTTGGTCTTAATAATAATAATAATAATAATAATAATACTTTATTTATAGAGCCCTTTAAAACAACCACAGCTGCAACAAAGTGCTGTACATAAAATCAAGAACATTTAAACACATAAAAATAAAACAGTTGTTAAAACATTAAGATCAATAAAAACAATAAAAACAGTGCAGAACAAAATCAGTCTGTGCTAAAAGCCAGTGAGTAAAAATGTGTTTTTAAAAGAGTTTTAAAACTGGACAGTGAAGGAGCTTGTCTGACGGGAAGAGGGAGATTGTTCCACAGTTTTGGAGCAGCAACAGAAAAAGCTCTGTCCCCTCTGAGCCTCCGTTTGGACCTCGGCACCTCCAGAAGCAGCTGATCAGCTGATCTCTGAAGCAGCTCAGAGAGGTAGGATGGAGCAAGACCATTTAAACTCTTAAAAACAAATAAAAGAATCTTAAAATGAACTCTAAAATGAACAGGCAGCCAGTGGAGTGAAGCCAGAGTGGGGGTGATGTGCTCCCTCTTATGAACTCCAGTTAGAAGGCGAGCAGCAGCGTTCTGGACCAACTGGAGACGTCTGAGGGAGGACTGGCTGACTCCAAGGTAAAGAGCGTTACAGTAATCCAGCCGAGAGGTGATGAAGGCATGGATTACTGTTTCCAGCTGCTGCTGTGTAAGGATGGACTTTACCTTAGCCAGCTGTCTGAGGTGATAAAAACTGGTCTTGACCACCGCTCCAATCTGGGAATCTAATTTAAAATCACTGTCCATTTTAAAACCCAAGTTAGAAACTGTTTTCTTTACATGTGGTGCCAGAGGGCCCAGATCAACAGGGCAAGGTTCACAAGAGCCACTAGGACCAAACACCATCACTTCTGTTTTCTTTTCATTAAAATTTAAAAAGTTTAAAGACATCCAAGCTTTGATGTCTTCAAGACACAACAGAAGTGGCCTGATTGAGGAGGCATCTTTCTTTTTTAGTGGCATATAGATCTGACTATCATCGGCGTAACAATGAAAAAAGATCCCATGCTTTCTGAGGATTGATCCCAATGGAAGTAGGTAAAGGGAGAAAAGCAGGGGACCTAAAATGGAGCCCTGTGGAACCCCAAAACACAGAGGAGCAGTGGAGGATTCAGAACCAGCTATGTTCACAGACATGGTTCTGTCTGCCAGATAGGACCTAAACCAGCTCAGTGCAGTACCACAGATACCCACTTGGTGCTGTAAACGTGATATTAAAACGTTATGGTCCACTGTGTCAAAGGCAGCGGTTAGGTCGAGCAAGACAAGAACCACATGTTCACCAGAATCATTGGCCATAAGAATATCATTAAAAACTCTGACTAGAGCTGATTCTGTGCTGTGGCGAGTTTTGAAGCCAGACTGAAAAACCTCCATTATGTTGTGCTCGTCCAGAAAACATTTCACCTGTGAATACACAATTTTTTCTAAAATTTTTGAAATAAAAGGCAGCTTGGAGATGGGCCTAAAATTAGCCAAGACAGATTGGTCTAGGCTGGGCTTTTTAAGCAGGGGCTGCACCACCGCATGTTTAAAACTTATTGGCACAACACCTGAGGACAGACTGCTATTGATAACAGCAAGGATCACCTGCCTGATGCTGGAAAAAACCTCTTTTAACAGACGAGGGGGGACAAGGTCACGAGGGGAACCTGATGGCTTAATATGGCCAACCACATCCTCTAAAAGGGTCAGAGTCACTGGTTCAAATCTATCGAACACAGCCAGGCAGGGGACCAAGCAGGAGGGGTCAAAAGCAGGGGCTGAAATAAGGGCCCTTGTGGTAACAACCTTATTTATAAAAAACTGCAGGAAGTCATTACAGAGTTCAGTTGAGGCTTCATGGCAGACAGGTTGTGGGGCCTTCAGGACAGAGTCAATAGTTTCAAAAAGGACACGCAGGTTGTTGTGATTGGACGTGATAATGTCTGACAAGTATTGTTTTTTGGCCTCTTTAACAATGTTCTGGTACTGACGTTGACAGTCCTTTAAAATGTGAAATGAAACCTCCAGTTTATCCTTTTTCCATCTCCGTTCAGCTCTGCGGCACTCCTGTCTGGCTGCAAGAGTTTTTTCATTGAACCAGGGTTCAGATCTGGCTTTAGGTTGCACCAGTTTAAATGGTGCCACAGAGTCCAAAATGGTTTGACAGGAGGCGTCAAACCAGGAGCTCAGCTGATCGGTGTCAGCAGCAGAGTCAGATGGAGCACAGAGCTGTTCAAAGGCAGCAGAGAACTGACAGAAATAACATTATCATAAAGTTCCAGGTCGGTCACAGACAAGCCGTGAGAAGGAACCAGGTCCAACGTGTGTCCATGTTCATGCGTGGGACCAGCCACCCATTGAACCAGGTTAAAAGAGTCAGTGAGGCTCAGAAAGTCCTTCACCAGTGGTTTCTCTGGACAGCATACATGTATGTTAAAATCCCCAACAATAAGGACTGCATCGTGGTTTATCATTATTCCAGTCAGGAAATCAGAAAAGTCATTCAAAAAATCCTTATTATATTTGGGGGCTCTGTAGATAACAGCGCACAGCACGGGGTGTGAGCGACCCACCTCAAATAAAGTCACCTCAAAGCTGGAGAAAGAAGGTGGTGCAGTGCACTGCTTGCATTTAAAACTGTTTTTATAAACCACTGCTGTTCCTCCTCCACGGCCTGACATCCGAGGGGAGCTCAGATAAGAGCAGCCGTCTGGTAAAAGTTCAACAAAAACACTGGAGTCATCAGCCTCGACCCAGGTCTCTGTGATGCAGAATAAATCCAAATGATGGGAAGTGAAAAAGTCCCGCAGGATGAAGGTTTTGTTTGTTACAGACCTGGCGTTCACCAGGCCAATTCTGGCAGTAACTGCAGCCTGTAAACTGACAGGCGCTAGGACCCAGGGCAGCGTCTTCAGCCGGGGCAGCGTCTTCAGGCTCTGCAGGTTCACTCCGCGCCGGTGGAGACGAGAGAAGCAGGAGCGGTGGGGGCGAACGCCCGCGCCCAGGCCGGTGACAGGTAGCAGGCAGCTGTCAACAGGATCCAGGAAACGCCAAGGCACAGAGAAAGACGGAAATACTCCATTTCTTGATTGAGAAATGGATGTAGAACGGGCCAGGCAGATCTTTAGTTTCACCAGCTGTCCTCCACGTTTACCGCGGTAACGACAGCGTTTCCGCCGGTGGGGCAGCGCAGGTGCCCTGAGGAGATCAGCTGGGACTCCTGACAGGAACGGGGGTAAAGTTTTCTGTCCACCATAATCAAAGGCACTGAGGTTGCCAACAACATTTTGAAAATCCAGGAGGAACTGGCGATTGTACACAAGCACAGACTTAGTGCTAAGCACAAAACAAAGAAATAAAACTATCCAAACCAAGAGCGACAGACGGACAGCCTCAAGCACTGGCGCCATCTTAATTCCCTGTTCTCTTCAGAACTGTGGTTTACTGTGGTCTTGGTACACTCTGGTCTTGGTCTTGGTCTCAGTACACTCTGGTCTTGTCTTGGTCTTGGTACACTCTGGTCTTGGTCTTGTCTTGGTCTCGGTACACTCTGGTCTTGGTCTTGTCTTGGTCTCGGTACACTCTGGTCTTGGTCTTGTCTTGGTCTCGGTACACTCTGGTCTTGGTCTTGTCTTGGTCTCGGTACACTCTGGTCTTGGTCTTGTCTTGGTCTCGGTACACTCTGGTCTTGGTCTTGTCTTGGTCTCGGTACACTCTGGTCTTGGTCTTGTCTTGGTCTCGGTACACTCTGGTCTTGGTCTTGTCTTGGTCTCGGTACACTCTGGTCTTGGTCTTGTCTTGGTCTCGGTACACTCTGGTCTTGGTCTTGTCTTGGTCTCGGTACACTCTGGTCTTGGTCTTGTCTTGGTCTCGGTACACTCTGGTCTTGGTCTTGTCTTGGTCTCGGTACACTCTGGTCTTGGTCTTGTCTTGGTCTCGGTACACTCTGGTCTTGGTCTTGTCTTGGTCTCGGTACACTCTGGTCTTGGTCTTGTCTTGGTCTCGGTACACTCTGGTCTTGGTCTTGTCTTGGTCTCGGTACACTCTGGTCTTGGTCTTGTCTTGGTCTCGGTACACTCTGGTCTTGGTCTTGTCTTGGTCTCGGTACACTCTGGTCTTGGTCTTGTCTTGGTCTCGGTACACTCTGGTCTTGGTCTTGTCTTGGTCTCGGTACACTCTGGTCTTGGTCTTGTCTTGGTCTTGGTACACTCTGGTCTTGGTCTTGTCTTGATACACTCTGGTCTTGGTCTTGTCTTGGTCTCGGTACACTCTGGTCTTGGTCTTGTCTTGGTCTTGGTACACTCTGGTCTAGGTTTTGTCTTGGTCTCAGTACACTCTGGTCTTGGTCTTGTCTTGGTCTCAGTACACTCTGGTCTTGGTCTTGTCTTGGTTTTGGTACTCTCTGGTCTAGGTTTTGTCTTGGTCTCAGTACACTCTGGTCTTGATCTTGTCTTGGTCCTGGTACACTCTGGTCTTGGTCTTGTCTTGGTCTCGGTACACTCTGGTCTTGGTCTTGTCTTGGTCTCGGTACACTCTGGTATTGGTATTGTCTTGGTCTCGGGTTAGGTGGTCTTAACTACAACACTGGTATATAAATCCATTTTTGTCTTGGGATATAACAGAAAAAAATCTATAAAAGTATCACAAGAGAAAGCATCCACTCGTGCCATGAAGACCTTCGCCTAATTGAATACCACAACAGGAAAGCAGCAAGTTTAGCTGCCGGTTTTTTTTTTGTTGTAGTTGTTTTTCTTACAGCTGCAGTTTCCTCCTTTAATCAAACGTGTTATGTGTTCTATAAACGTAACATGAACAGGATGTTTATCACGCATAAAGAGCTCCAAGTGATGGATGTACGCATTTTACTGCTGCGTATGCTCACCAAAGTGGTGTTAGAAGTGTGCACTGGCCTCCCAGCAGGGCCACAGCTCTTAAATTTAAAGTTAGAGTTGTTATGAGGCTCAACTTTATTTCCTGGTATTTGTGGTTGTGAAGCGCTGTGTTGACAAAGATGCATGTTTTATCAATTATTGTGTACAGGCACAATACTTTTTGCCTCTTAACAGTTACATAACAGTGGGTGCGTGTGTATAATGTGAACACACACTTTGACATTCCTGTTTTTGCTTGACTGTATTGTAGGTTGTGACCACAGGCCCATTCAGATGGAGATGTACCCGTACAGTGGTGCTTGAAAGTTTGTGAAGCCTTTAGAATTTTCTATATTTCAGCATAAATATGAACTATAACATCAGATTTTCACACAAGTCCTAAAAGTAGATAAAGAGAACTCAGTGACTGAGACAAAAATATTATACTTGGTCATTTACATTATTTATTTAGGAAAATGATCCAATATTACATATTTGTGAGTGGTAAAAGTATGTGAACCTTTGCTTTCATCAATGTTCCATCAATGATGGCAAACTGTTCGGGTCCAGATGCAGAAACAGGCATAAACCATGATACTGCCACCACCATGTTTCACAGATGGGATAAGGTTCTTCTGCAGGAATGCAGTCTTTCTCCAAACATTAAACTTTTCATTTAAACCACAAAGTTCTATTTTGGTCTCATCCGTCCACAAACCTTTCTTCCAACAGTCTTCTGGTTTGTCCACGTGATCTTTATCAAACTGCAGAGGAGCAGCCATGTTCTTTTTGGAGAGCAGTGGCTTCTCCTTCAACCCTGTCATGACACCATTGTTGTTCAGTATTCTCCTGTTGTTGGACTCATGAACATCAACATTAATGTGAGAGACCTTCAGTTGTTAGAAGTTACCCTGTGATCCTTTGTGACCTCGCAGACTGTTCCACACCTTGTTCTTGGAGTGATCTTTGTTGGTCCACCACTCCTGGGGAGGGTAACGGTCTTGAACTTCCTCCATTTGTTCACAATCTGTCTGACTGTGGTTTGGTGGAGTCCAAACTCTTTACAGATGTTTTGTAACATTTTCCAGCCTGATGAACATCAACAACTCTTTTTCTGAGCTCTTCAGAAATCTTCTTTGTTCCTCCATGATCCACTTCCACAAACATGATGTGAAGATCAGACTTTGATAGCTCCTGTTCTTTAAATCAAACAGGTCCACTCACACCTGATCATCATCCATTGATTGAAAACGCCTGACTCTAATTTCACCTTCAAATTAACTGATAATCCCAGAGGTTCACATACTTTTACCAAAAATATGTAATATTGGATAATTTTCCTCAATGAATAAATGATCAAGTATATTTTTGTCTCATTTGTTTAACTGGGTTCTCTTTATATACTTTTAGAACTTGTGTGAAAATCTGATGATGTTTTAAATCATATTTATGCAGAAATGTAGAAAATTATAAAGGCTTCACACACTTTCAAGAACCACTGTATTGAAAATATGAACAAAACAAATTTTCAAAATGAATGCATTCTCCATCCATATATTTGGTCAAATTAGTTATCCATCCCCCAGAAAACTTGAGTCTGTGATTTTAATGTTTTAATATATATCAACCTTATTATACAGGATTTTTTAAAAATGATTTACTTATCATTTTTGTGTTTAAAAGTATGTCGTTGTTCACAGTTCAGATGGTTTTCATCAAGGCCTGCGCTGACAGACTGCTGTCAGTTGTTCTTGACTTACGCTGCCTTCTTCTCGTCTCTTCTCTGCTGTACAGCAGAAGTCGGAAAATGTAAAAAATCTCTTTTTAAAGCTTTGCCCTAAACTGAACATTCAGTCACCTAATTATGGAAGCAACATAATTAAGATTGATGACTACCTTTATGTTCAGAAACACAAATTATGTTTAGTTTTCTAACGTTGTCTAGTATAATTTAATTTTACATGTGTGTTTTGGTCTGATTGTACACTAGTCTGTCATATTTGTGAGCTGAATTGCTCACATTTCTTTTTAATCTTGTTGCTGATTACAGCCCTGCAGTCTGTCTTTCAAAGACATTCAAGTTTCACATCTAGGTCACTTGAAGAGAAAAATGGGACAAAAATTCAGGCTCCTGAGAATCCGTTCTCTGCAGTGCAATGGCGAGGTCATGTGTGCAGAACGCAGCGGCCAAAGAAGGTTAAATCGAAGTTATTAGAAGGTTGACGCTTTCAGACGTTTAAAAACCCTTTATTTTAATTGTTGATTAAAAACCAGAGTATAGAATAACCAAAACAGGTATATCATCATCAGTTTCACCTCCCTTCCTGTTTTTCTGTCCCTGTTGAGACCGGAGCAGGTTGACAGGCAGGCCATGATCTGGGCCAGTGCTCTGTAAACTGATCTGACAAGTGATGTTGGGCTCCTGGGCTGAGCAGTCACAAGATATCACCCTGAGAGGTCTTCAGTGTTGGGATGAGCTGCAAGGGAAGCACACCCCTCTCGTGCTCAAAAAGAGCAAACACTTTAGAAGAGTCTAATCAACCTTTTTACATCACAAACCTGTTCTACAGATGTGGCCGTACGTGCAAATGTGCTACAGTATTTTATGAATCTGAATTTTCTTCTTCTTGTGTGAACAGATAGTTTCTACATCCCGGTCCAGGGCCTTTCTGGGTGGAGTTTGCATGTTCTCCCCGTGCATGCGTGGGTTTCCTCCGGGTACTCCGGTTTCCTCCCACAGACCAAAAAACATGCTTGTTAGGCTGATTGGTGACTCTAAATTGACCCTAGGTGTGAGTGTGAGAGTGGATGGTTGTTTGGTGTGAGTGAGACAGATCCCTCTTGTAAATGAGTCCCCGTGACTCAACGAGGCTAGCCTGTATAAATAAAGGTTGAATGAATGAATGAATTCCTGCTGCATTTTTCCTTGTTTTTTTGTTTACTACAATATATTCTCATTTGACCAGCATCTATTGTCTCATCCCTTCAGCACAAAGCTCTAACTTCATGAGACATTTGTCCTTCCTGCCTGTCTCAGATTACATTTTCCTTCTGTTTGCATTAAATAAGTGTTATCTTCATTAACAGTCAGAGGCACATGGGATCAGGTTGCCTAAGCCCTGATCAATAACTTCTCCTGGCCCCCGGGCCCCACGGAGCTCCAGACGCTTGTGGTTGAGTGCCTCCTTCTGTTTCCTTTCGCTGCTTTTTGTCCAGATGAGTGCTTTTCCCTGTGGACATAAAATGCAACCTTTAACGTTCACACTCACCACATCCTGTCTGAGCTGGAAAAATAAATCCATCACTCTGCTGCTTTTTTGGACCATCATGACTTCAGCCATTTGCATTTCTTCAGCTATAAGCAGACGTAGTGTTTCATCTTGGTTTGTAACACCAGGCTGAGGTTCACGAGGTAAATGACATTTTGTTCTTACTGGTCCCTCTAGCAGGAAGTTGCTTGGCGGTGTTTCTTCTTATAGGGGCTCCTTGTGTCATTTAAAATACCATCATCAGGCGATGCTTATAAAGTGTAGTTTTCAATTCAGTCTAATATTACTTTATTGTCCTTCACATTGCATGAAATGGAGAACTGTCTTTGACATCTGGCTCATACACACAACACAGAACAAAACGTGCAGTCAAACCTTTAAAAAGCGTTGCTACTGCAATCATCCATCCATCTTTACCTGCTTATCCCTTTTCGGGTCACGAGGGTCACTTTTGCCCATGTCCATCCATCACTGTGTGAGAGGTAGGCCTGTCGCAATAAACAATAAATCAATTAATCGCATGATAAATTAAAATTATCAACCTCGTTTCATTTATCAGCTCTATTGTTTCTTCATGTCTTTCTACTGAAGACACTGGATGAACTCTGGTGTTCTTCACTGACTCCTCCCTTTCACTTTTCTCTTTAAAATCTGTTTTAACTGTACAAAAATCCCATTTTTTTGGATTGTTAAAAGCAGCTAAGCTAACAAGAAACCTCGGGGAAAAAAAACTCTGTCTTTTCGAAGCTCCAAAACTCACAGTTGAAACTCGTGCCTTCGTCTAAAAAGTTTTTTTTTATCTTTAAAACGAAGCTGAGAACGTGTTTACCATTTTTATTAAAAGCTTTGTGTGACCAACGCTATGCCAAAGAGCTCAAACCACACTTGAGTGTCCGCCATTTTGAGAACTGAAAAAAAAAAGGAAGGAGAGACAGCCCATGTCACGTCAAGGGGCCTCCCTCCCATTTTTCTTAAAGAGACACGCTGCTCGCTCCCTCAGTATCCATCCTTCAGTTCAAAACGTCTTATACTGCCATCCGGCGGTCAAAAAATTTACATTTTTTTAAAATAACCAACATTGCTTCTTAAATTTGACAATAATTACTAATTATTGTCAAAATTATTGTCACAATAATTACTAATTATTGTCAAATTTCAAACAGTATTATTGTTTATCACAATAATTTCTGAGACAATCACCCAGCGAAATTTGTTATCATGACAGGCCTAGCGAGAGGCTGGGGACACCCTGGACAGGTCTCACTCCATCACAGGGACACATAGAGACAAATGAGACAAACAACCATTCACTCTCTCACTCACACATAGAGACAATTTAATAATAATAATAATAATGAATTTAATTCATAACGCTAATGAAAATCTCAATTTTTAGTTACCAATCAGTCTAACATGCATGTTTTGGTCTGTGGGAGGAAACTGGAGTACATGTACCCGGAGAAAACCCACGCATGCACGAAGAGAACATGCAAACTCCACACAGAAAGGCCCCCGGCTGAGATTTGATCCGACAACCTTCTCACAGCTTTACCAACTGCGCCACCGTGCGGCTTCTGCAATCATAGAAAAACAAATTAAAACACTCTAAAATGCATGATACTTAAAAAAACACAACATCTCAGCAGACGATTGGTTTTCTCACAAACCTCAAGAAGAAGAAGTTCCACCTTTTCTTTCGTTTTATATTTTGTGTAATCGTGCTGTTCAGAAAGCAAGGTATCATTTTTAAACTAGCAATTTTTTCTTAAAACTGTTTTTTATTTTATTTTAAATATTTGAGTCACACAAAAAAAAAGTGTTTCTAGGATGGCTTTGGAGTCGAGAATTTTTTGAATTCATATAAAATTATGTTAATCGAGTAGAAGATAAGGTGTAATTTTTCACACTCTCCTGATTTAAAGTGCCAGTTGACTACATCACTGTGTCACTTTTCCTGTCAGTGTTGAGTAGGATTTGTGCTTTATTGAATGCCATGTGTTTGGTTTTTATCAATTGATGATGCTTTTATCATATTGCATCTTTGGACCAAACAGCTCTGAGGACATTTTATATAAGCTGTGAAAAGGTTCCTACAGAGCAAAATGCAAACAAAGACAGCTTGGCTTCTCTGTGACTATCCTGAGCTCCTGTTTTCCATCTGCAGACACATGAATGCTTTAAGTTTTTATATTTTTTTTTCAGGTGTAGCCATGCTTAAACCAGGCTCCACTAAGCTGGGCCTGCCTAAAGCAGGACTCCAGGAGCGGGTAAGGCATTCCTCCCTGGCTTCACCTCCCTCAGCCTCTACAGCGATGAAGACCTCAAGATCCTCCAACATGTTGGCCTTAGACCAGCGACTCAGCAAGGTATGATGATACCACATCACACTCAAACATTAGATGATATGTTGATAACATATAGTGAGTTTGATAGAGTTCTTTAGATTTAAATTAAGATCCAGTCGGATCTTATGGAACTAAACGCAGATGTGCTTGTAGCTGAAAAGAGCCAGCAGCGATGATGCTTTGACCAAGCCCACACCGGGAGCTGCTGCTGCAGGCTCCAGGATGAGGAAGACCGTCACCACTGGAGGGATTTCAGATCTCGCAGAGGCCCGTCCTCGCAGCCTGTCAGGTAGGAAACAGTCTGTTGTTGAGAAGCATGTGCAGCCACCAGATGGTGACACTGCACCATTAAACTGTTTTAAAGCTCCCAGCGCTGGAAATACTTTAAAAATGCATTTTTTTGCATGTGTAAATGACAGTAAAATCAAAAGTCAGTTAAAAAAAATTAGTTGCATCAGACAGTATTGTTACATGCAGACACGTCCAATTCAATTTTCATTATCTACTTGGTAAGAACCCTAGTCTGATGATTATTTTTATTATTACTGGAGCATTCGTTGTAGATAAAATCACTGTTTATTATTAGAAGCCTGGCATTTGTTGAAGAATTGCCTACCGCCCACCATCTTTTGTGCCAAAGTTTCAAACTGAGATCGTCTTGTGTTGAGAAATGACTGAGTTGTAGCAGTTTTTGTCAAATCTTTAACATCTAGTGTGCTGTTTGTGCTCAAAGGAAGTAATGTGAATGACTCTCTGCTACCACAAATCTATATTTAGCTCAGTACTTGTTGATTGAGTTATAGCCATTCACATGTTGCCTAAGGCTGATTATTTATTCAATGGTTTATGACATCATTTTCGGACAGAGTTACTTCAAAAATCTTGTGTTACCTGTGAGCGTTTAAACTTTAAAGTCTGTTTGTATGACTCTCAGCTACCACCACACCACATTCCAGGTCAGTTCCTGTAAAACTGACTGAGGTGAAACCTTTCTTGTTTATTCCACAGCCAGCAGTTGTAATAATAATAATAATAATAATAATAATCATCATTTTATTTAAAAGCGCCTTTCAGGACACCCAAGGACACTTAACAAGTCAATACAGTTCAAACATTATCAGTGACAAATTGAAATATAAAATACATAAAGGATATAAAATGCAAAATAATAAAAAATACATTTAGTAAAGTTAATGATAAGCTAGTCTAAAGAGGTGTATTTTCAGAGCAGTCTTGAACAGAGAAAGGGAGGTGGTGTTGCGAAGGTCTGGTGGTAGGGCGTTCCAGAGGTGAGGGGCAGAGCAGGTGAAGGCCCTGCTCCCCATGGTGGGGGGTTGTGACCCTTTTGAAAAGGGTTCACTCCAAAATGTACTTAGTTGTGGAGGTACATCTACTGAATACTTTCTGGAAGTGTCAAGGACATTTGTCCACTGTTTTATTAGATATTTTGCTAATAGAAATACTCAAGGCCTCACGCTCAGACAACAACACAGACACAATGCCCAGCTCCAAGAAGCTGAACGTGACAACGAGATCGACAAACAGAATCAGCTTTCTGAATCAAACATGATGTGGAAGCTGAAGCACACATGTCAAAGAAGATTTAACATTTATAGACGACCTCTAATAAAACAGACAAAACTGTTTGATGGCTGCATAAATGTTTTTACACTTAAGTTACCAATATTTATGTGTACAGTATTGTCTGGTGTATAGGTCGCATTGTCCAATTATCACCAATAGATTGGAAAAATCCCTAGATAGGTCGCACTGGTGTATAGGTCGCACCTACGTTTAGCTCTGCTGCAAATGTCTGCCACAGGAGCACACAGCAAGGCTTTTAAGAAGATTAACACTTAAAAACAATTATTTGTTTGATAAAAATTATAGCAAATATATGTCTGAGCTGAACTTTTCCTTAATAAATGAACGTAATTGTGAAATGAGCTGGATTTAAAAATTTGTTTCACCGAAAGTGATAACAAGCCATATATAGGTCGCAACTGAGTATAGGTCGCAGGCCTTGGAAAAACATAAAAAGGTGTGACCTATACACTGGTAAATACGGTACTTATCAAAGGAATAATGGCCCTCATGCACGAAAATGTTCTTATTCTAATCCTAAATTTCTCCTACTTTTGTTCGTACGAAGCGTTCGTACGAACATGCCACGTCAGAACCAACAAACTCTTCTATCCACAGGAAAAGTGTGTAAACGGGCTGCTGAAAGGTGATGAATTCCACCTGTTCTACTCACCTGCGCGTGCTCGCGTGAAGGTAATTTACATAATTTCCACCCCTCAAAACACCATATAAGGCCACGCTTCCTGCCTTCTGACAGCAGGAAGTGTCCATTCATTCAAACTCATGAAGTAAAAGGAGAACTTCACGCGTTCAGAGATCTGCTCTCAGTCGCGCTGTGGCTACCCCCCCCACCCCCCCTGCAGGTGTCGGATGGTCAAATATCTTTAATGTTAGTGTAAAGTTTGTAAACAACTGTGTAGTTTCACTTATTCAGAAGAGCTGTGGCGCACCGCTGCCCCCCACCCCCCCGCAAGTGTCGGATGGTCAAATATCTCTAATTTTAGTGTACTGTGTTACATTATAGTTTCACTTATTCAGAAGAGCTGTGGCGCACCGCTACCCCCCCACCCCCCGCAAGTGTCGGATGTGTTTTTCAACAGAAGCATTTTAAAATGTCTCTAAACTACAGTTAACTTCATATTAATATTGTAGTGCATGCTGTGTGTCCCGTGGGTCGTACAGTATCAGAAATCAAGAATGAATGGTTTGATCTGAAAATGGCTTCAAACAAACGTCTCGCCGCAGCACGGACAGGTGGTGGTCAGTCTGCGAGATGATGGACAATACTGTAAATGCCACGCTGCAAGACGCGTGCCAACATGTTTTGCAGCACAAATGATGCGCGCACCTCCTGGTCAGCGCGCAACCATCACATTCTGCAGGTTATATTTCGAATCAGATATAATAATCTATTGCTCCGATGGTGTTTGGCACAAGATCAGTCTTAATTCGTATTGTTCTGCGGCGGTGTATGGGGATTTTATGTACCTGGGTGTTAATATGAGGAGCGGCTTTGATGCGGAGCGCACGACTCACTGAAGCCTGCGCGACACACCAGACAAATTAAACTTAAAATTATAATTCTAATTCAAACAGAATAACCTATTGTCAAGAATAATTATGGTGCGTGATTTTTTTAAACTCTAAATATTTTCTAAATAACGAAATATGAAGTTATTAGTGGAGAAGATCCGTCTGGATGACAGCAGACTGACGCTCCTAAATTATACGACAGCTCCGGACCACTCGTAAATTCTGTTCGTATCTGAATAAATTCGTAGGATACGAAAACATTGTTGGATGACACAAATGATCCTAAATCACTCGTACGAACAGTATAAGCACATATCTGTGCGTACGAACGGTTTGTGCATGAGGCCCAATACTTCTACTTTTACATTTCCTTCATAAATGACACAGAAAGCTTGCCTGTTATCAAGTAAATGTCGAGTTTAAAAAAGGAGGAAATGCTTTTGTCTTGGTACAAGAGGAGGAGCTCCCAAAAACAAACTGCTGCTCTCATAGATCGTAAGAAGCCCCAACATATTAAGCTGATACAAAAATCCCGTCATATAAAGGGTAAACATGGCCGCTGATAATGTCTTGTATTTGTTTTCAGTAGGTACTAAAACCAGGAACATGTCTGCATTGGTTTTTGCATGAACTTAGTATAGAATACACAGCCTGTGGAGGTTTGTGGTCCGTTACCATAGTTACTGTCCACATCTGTAGGTTGTGTATTCTGAATGCTGCGTATGCTTTTGTCAGAGGAAACATGCATGTATGTGTGATACTTCATAATGATCCTTATGTGTGAGTAGGGCTGGGCGATATGGACCAAAATTAATATCTCTATATTTTTTAAGATAAATTGCAATATACAATATCTCGATATTCAACCATCTGCTAAGTTCATGACAAAAACCAATGCAGACATGTTCCTGTTTTAGTATTTTACATTGCTTTACAATGTACAAGTAGCTGTTTTTGTTTCATTTTTCAATATCATATTCTTCCATTTTTTTCTTCCAATTTATATGCTTTCTTTTATGATTGTCTACTGTTGTCATCGTTCTTTGTTAACGACAGGTAGGTCTCTTGTAAATGAGTCCTCAAGGCTCAGTGAGACTGACCTGTATAAATCAAGGTTGAATGAAAATTTAAAAAAGTAGCGTTCTTGTTGTGCACAGCTTATTTTCAGACATTCCTCTGTGGGGCAGATATGTGTTTTTTATGGCGGCTGATCCCCTCTGTGTAAAGATGCTCTGGTGTTTTTCTTCTTCAAAGGACCCCTGCAACGAAGTGAACGTAATTCAATTTTGCATGACAAAAGATTCTGGAGAAACTCAGAAATTGTAGCCAAGTTGGGCTTTGGGTTCTTTCAGACAAAATTAAACCATGTAAAGCTTTAACTCTAAACGGCCAACATTTGGTTTTCACACCCAAAGAGAGGGACAATATTCCCACTTTGATAAATAACACATTAAAAAAAAAAAAGAACCTTGGATAGTTTTGAATTTAAACCATTCAAACCAAACCAAACATAAACCATTGAATCTAACCCATTCTGCAAATGTTCTCTCTGGCTTTATGTTTGTTTTGATGTTGTCTTTATTATGTTGTCATTGTTTGCTTTAAACACATGAAATTACACGCACTCAAAAACTGACATTAACCCTCTGGACTCTGAAGCTCTCTGAAGTTAATTTTTTTTAATTCATATCAAGCATGTCCTGTTTCTGTGACTAAACTGTTTTTTACCACTCAGTAAAAAGACATGATTCTTCAAATAAAACATAGTTTCAAATATATATTCCATTTTTTACAGCTTTTGAGGAACTGTTTTATTGTTCAAATAATAAAACGACTGCTCACAAGTTTTACCTAAGTTTTTTTGGGTGAAATTGATAGAAAGATTTTTGGGGATTATTTGCATCACTGGAGTAAATTCCTTTTATTACTTCTGGTTACTAGGGGTACGAATCTCTGTGTGTCTGGTGAATCGATTCTGAATCGCCAGGACTAAGAATCTAGATTCTTTAAAAAATAGATTTTTTTCTGCACCCCTACTGGTTACACTGACCTGTGGTAACAGCTTTCTATGATTATGACTAAGTGATCATTAACATAAATAATGTTATATTTATATATGGAAAATATTAGTTCTGTTTATTTCCACTTTAATAGCAACTTTAACCTTATTGATTAAAAAATATCCCTCTTGTCTCGTTTAATCAATTTAAATTAAATAATATAACCAAAACTGTTTAAATATTTTCATGACATGTTGTGTTCAGTGTATCAGGAGGTTTTCTAAATAAAAAGCCCAAGAAGTGAAATGTGTGTGTGTTGTTGGAGTTTGGTCTAAAGATCTCCTCTGACGGCCCCCCTCTGCCCTCACACCCCATTAATGAGTCAAACTGTTGTTTTTGCTGACTGAGTGTTGTTTCGACCACGCTGTCAGACAACGGGTTAAACCCCCAGCCTCACACTGATGACTTATTCAAAATGTTTTATCAATAATTCAGAGAAGCTTTCACTCAGGGAGGAGTCCCCGTGGAGCATGCAAGGAGAGAGGACTAAAAGAACAAGCATTTCCCTGTTCTGTTACAAGAACTGGGCCTGGTGGGAATGACTGCAGGACACAACTGTATAAATGTGTTCTTGACTGAAGGAGCTTTTGATCACCTTTGATCAATTAGAGCTTTTCCTCTGATTATTGATGTCTTTGAACTGAGCAAAGTCAACCATTGATCTCTGATCCATTTCAACAGCTGAAATAAATATTTTAATTTATTGCACAATAAGTCACAGTAACTCATATTCAGATTGTTCTGCTTACACATGTAGACAATTGACAAATAATTAATTCAAGCCTAGTATATCTTGAAAAGAGGCATTTCCTTTCATGGCAGTTTAAGATCATTTCATGACAACAAATTGATGCACCGGTATTACCTCACTACTTTGCGGTTCATTTATTGCACACTTGCTTTATCATGATTTTTTAAAATAAGATTGGACATGACACACATTTGGCTGATTGATGGATGAGCCGCACGATTGGCATGGAATTTTTATTTAAAATTAATTAATGTATTTTGAATTATTTAGCACACCGTAGGATAACCTCCCTTCTACAGCTGAACAGCTGTTCTCCGTGCAGGACGGAGAAGAGGGTGTGGCCAAGAGCACTTGCAGGGAGTGAAATCATGACATTCTTTGCTCTTTGAGCTTAGAGTTTAGATTTAGAATAGTGCAAGAGAGTGGGAAGGGTTTAAAAT
>JBBPBX010032480.1:0-12951 GCA_038048925.1 Garcialebias charrua | reverse complement strand
ACCGAGCCGACATGCCGCGGAGGGGCCATCTGCGGCCGGGAGCTCGCCGCAAATGTCCGCCTGGCAGTCGGGGCCACCGGCTCAAAGTAAGACATTATATTTTTTATTTATTGTACAGTACAGTATTCATTTACTGTGCAGTTCTGTGCGTGTTTATGGCCTTAGTATGTCTGCTTGTTCAGTCTCATGCCATTAAATATGTGTGCGGCGCTCCGTTAGCGGTATAGCCGCGACCTATGTCAGAAACGCGGACCTACGACAGGCATGTGTTTTTGGTCCGCGAGGTACGACAACATCGACCTAAGTCACACCCGTAGGTCCCAATCCCTGACGTACCTCGAGGGCTACCTGTATATATATATATATATATATATATATATATATACATATATATATATATATATATATATATATATATATATATATATATACATATATATATACATATATATATATATATATATATATATATATATATATATAAATTTTTTTTTTTTTTAAGCTTAATGTCTAAAATGTCTAAACATGTGTGTCAGTGTTTGGGAGGCAGAAAGACAGAGCTTCATTCTTTGAGCCTCTAATATCTGTTAGATAAATTAGTCAGACGTGTCTCAGTCCACAGAGAGATCTCATAGTGTATGAGCGCTCAGCCATATCACACACATGCACTTTTAGTCCGGAAGAAAAACGATAAACATGTATGCTTATAGACAGACGTAAAATAAAATCATGCAGGCAATTTAAGCCATGACTTTCTATGTTTGTGTCCTCTTTGCATACCGGTAGTCTCTTTTTACAGCTGCTCCCACTTACCACAGTCTTCTTTATGATGCTAAAAATAACTACAGTGATTGGGGAATTTTAACTCTTAGCAGAACATTTTAGTGGTTGACTTTAGATGACAAATTTAACTCTGTGTGTATGCCTGGGCCTGTTTGGATCAAACTTATAGCATCAAGTTTAAATTCTGCTCTTGGGGAACTTGTGACCTGTGGAAGTCTGAGATGCAAAACAAAGAAATGGTTCTGCCAGATCTCGAAATGGGTCTGTTGAGCTTTCAGAGGTGGACATCCTGTGGTGAGGAGAACATTCTTAAATGGGTTTAAGTTAAATTTGTTTGTCCTGGAGGATGTGCTTCTCCAAGACAACAAGACAGAGTAACAAAATAACCACACCAAGAGTTTCTGCAGCAGTGAAGAGGCTGGGCAACAGACACGTGCAATGTACAAACGCTGCAAACTCTTAACTGTTTCCTGTTGCTCAGTTATGTCACATATACAAAATTAAAACGCTCTGAGTAAATATGACTTTACAGTAAATAAAGCCTGTCATTTTAAAGAAAGATTTTCTTCTTGACATCACACTATAGTGTCACAAATAGAACTTAAAGGTCCACCGACATGATTTTTAAATTTTCATAAAATTGCTCAAAATATATATCTTTTATCATTTAAATATGTTCATTTTTGCAAACAAAATGATAAATCACTTTAATTTTGCTTTAAAAGTGATTTTGAACTTCAAGCCGTGTTTAATCATGGGAAATCCGATTACACTCGAACGCACCATCTGTGATGTCACACTGGGCAGAGGGCTGTGGTGTCTTTAATAGCGGACAATTTAAAACTGGACGAATTTAGCAATCTATGTGAAGATTTGAGCTATTTGTCTTCATTTTGGGAAGCAGAAAATAGTTTGGGTGATGGAACAAGAAACAACAGGATCTAATTTAGGTCTGATGCTGTATCAGACTTACCTTCATGTGGAGCTGCTCATACCTGCGCACTGTGACAAGCCCAGAGCTCTCTGCACACTACGTCACAGATGGTGCGTTCGTGTGTAATCGGATTTCCCATGATTAAACACGGCTTGAAGTTCAAAATCACTTTTAAAGCAAAATTAAAGTGATTTATCATTTTGTTTGCAAAAATGAACATATTTAAATGATAAAATATATATATTTTGAGCAATTTGATGAATAGTAAAAAATCATGTCAGTGGGGCTTTAAATTTGAAATTGTATTTGTGTAGACCAGGGGTCACCAACGCGGTGCCCACGGGCACCTGGTAGCCCACAGGGACCCCATGAGTTGCACGGAGCATGTTCTAAAAATAGCACTCATGACTAAGGAGCACCACGTAAAAATCGTCATTAATTATATTTTTAAATTTAAGAAACAACATTTGCAAGGATGTATATTTGAAATGAAAATTATTTAAAAAAGTTTTTTTAAGAAATAGTTTTACGTATCAGTTTAGCAATCTTGTCTGGGGTCAAAATTCAGAATCAGACCACTCCCATCTCTGCAGCGGTTCAGCTACAGGCTAGTTTTACCTCCCAGAGGGGAAAATGGCAGAAAAACTTAAAGGAGAAATGAAAAGTGTTTTTAAGCTAATAGTAGTCTAATGAAAAGCATAAAATAAGCTTGTTGAGAAAATTTCACAAGTCAAAAATGTCATCCTAACTCAAATTTAGACTTTGCAAAGTGAAAAAATTCTCATCTGGTGTTTTTGACCCCCCTCCCTCTGCTTGCTCTCCGTCCCCTGAATATGACATAGGCAGTGCAATGGTCGTCCCTCATACAGTAATATTAGTGTGTGTATCTAGTATTTTTTCAACTTTCATCATTTTGTAAACCGCCCCCTAGCTTATAGACTGTAGTTATGTTATCATTCACAAGAGTTTGTATATATTTTTTGTTTATGTAGTGTTTTGTAGTTCTGTTTGTGTTAATAAAAAAAAAAATCTAGTAGTGGACAAAAAGGTTTCAGTGTGTAGCAATTAGGGATGCAGCAAAAAAAATCTATTTTTTAAAGAATCAAGATTCTTAGTCCTGGCGATTCAGAATCGATTCTAAAAGCCCCAAAATAGATTTTAAAACTTTTTTAAAATTTTATATTGTATTTTTACCGCTCCTGTGCATTCGGCCGCTGTAGAATTTTGGCCGTGTAGGGCCACCGTAGTTAGTTAGCCAGGCAGCTCCCAATGGAGCCTGCTAGCAAGGAGGGAGACCCTGCATGTTTCAACTTGCTCCTTCATCTTTAAAAATCATTTTAGATCCTACTATGTTCTGTGGAATACAGAGCTTAACAAGACATTGGTAACTGTTTCAGGACATTTTCAACACCCCCACTTCCATGTTAGCATACGGCGCTAGCATGCTAACGTTAGCATACGGCGCTAGCATGCTAACGTTAGCATGCGAAGGCTATTCGTATTTCCAGGATAGAAATGCCCATTAATGCACTAAATCACCAAACTGTTTTTGACAAACTAAAGTGATATCCTTCAGATTCAAAAAGGTCTTCTGCTTCCATTTTAAATGACAGACAAGAGGACAGTAATGATGGGTTTATAGCTTCAGTGTTATTGTAAGATAGCAAAGGAGGTCTTAATTGTGTCATAAAAGTGCGTCCAGAAAATTACTACAGAAATCACTGCACTTCGGCATGTAGCAGGAAAAATGTAAAAAAACTATTTCTTTAAGCTACTGACTTGAAAAAAGCATACTAAGTATGTTTATGTGTGTTGTTTACTATATGAAATTCTTGTTATATCGATTTTTTCAGATTTGATTACATTTCTCCTTTAAGAAAACACATTTGCACAGTGACTGGGAGGAAATTCACAGTGTTGAAAGACAAGTGTGACTGCGTCTCATTAGTGACTGTGGTGACAGCAAAACAACATGGAGCGACACTTCACCAGCTAACACGTTAGCTTCAACGCTGACTAGCCCCCTGGTGTCTCACAACAGGCAGAAGAATGTCAGCGCAGCTCTAAGCATGCAGACGATTTTCATGAGGCATTTTCAGATGAGGTCTTGAAAAAAGCAATGATGAAATATGTGAAAAATAATTTCTCTAAAAGAGTAAAAGTTGTAATGATTAGTTAAAATTATTTTATATGTACAGTGCTTTGTTGCAGCTGTGGTTATTTTAAAGGTCCACTGACATGTTTTTTCTAGAGGCAGAGGGCTCTGGTGTCTAATAGCAGACAATTTAAAACCTGTCAAATTTATCAATCTATGTGAAGATTTGAGCTATTTGTCTTCATTTTGGGAAGCAGAAAATAGTTTGGGTGATGGAACAAGAAACAACAGGATCTAATTTAGGTCTGATGCTGTATCAGACTTACCTTCATGTGGAGCTGCTCACACCCGCGCACTGTGACAAGCCCAGAGCTCTGCCTCACACTCTGCACACTACGTCACAGATGGTGCGTTCGCGTGTAATCGGATTTCCCATGATTAAACACGGCTTGAAGTTCAAAATCACTTTTAAAGCAAAATTAAAGTGATTTATCATTTTGTTTGCAAAAACGAACATATTTAAATGATAAAATATATACATTTTGAGCAATTTGATGAATAGTAGAAAAATCATGTCAGTGGATCTTTAAAGGGCTTTATAAATATAGTATTATTATTATTAAAAATGCTGCAGATCTGAGGACCATTACGTCACATGATTCATTTAAAAATGTCAGTTTGTTTTTTACATTACTGATGATTTGTATCTACAAGTTAGTTATTTTAAAGTGTTATAAACAAAACAGTTAGTGCAAACAGTGCTTGATTGGAAGATTTTATTGTTAATAGGTTCTTTAAAAATGCTCCAGATTTGTTAATAGTAAAAGCCATATTTTGAATGAATGTTACAAATGTGTTAATTCCTACAAAACGGTTAATAAAATATTTATACAATACACTGAATTTCAGATGTTACTGATTTAAAGTAACATAAAAGAAATGGTAATTTGTCCCAGAAACACCCAGGACAGATCTCCAGTCTGTCCTGGGCTCTCTCCTATTCTCCTTATACCTGCTGCCACTTGGTGCTATTTTCCAGAAACACAACATACCTTTTCACTTCTACACCGATGACTGTCAAATTTACTTCCCCCTAAGACAAAATGGAACATGCTCTATTCAACCTCTGCTCGACTGCCTGGCTGACATTAAGGACTAGATTATTTTAAATTTCTTAAGTTTCAATGATAAGAAGTCTGAAGTCATGTTGTTCCCTTCCGACACGATCTCAAACCACTGCATCGATCATTCTGCTCTAGCCCTGTCTGAAAAACAAAAAGTCACAAATCTGGGAGTGATAATGGATCTTCCATGAAACTCAACAGTCATGAAAATATGATCGTTAAATCCTGTTTTTTTCCAGCTGAGGCGACTGTCTAAGCCGAAGCCCATACTGTTCAAAAATAACCTGGAGACAGTGATACACACATTTATTACATCTAGGCTTGATTACTGCAATTCACTCCTGTTTGGTATCAGTCAGACCACCATTGCACGACTACAACTGGTCCAGAACGCAGCAGCTCGGCCCCGCCCATCTCTCTGATTTGCTACACCCGTATGTCCCACCACGTTCTCTGAGGTCAGCGGACCAGTTACTTCTCACAGTTCCAGAAACACAGAGGTGACAGGGCCTTCTCTGTAGCAGGACCAAGACTTAGGAACGAGTTACCTCTGCGCGTCAGACAGGCCCCCTCCCTCTCGGTTTTCAAATTTTGTTTAAAGACTCACTACTATTCCTTTGCTTTTGTAATAGATTAATAATAGTAATAAATGTAGAGTAAGGTATTTAAACACTTACTGATTTACTATTATTGTAGATGCGCAGTTTAGCAGACTTTAATCTTGCACAAACTGCCACCAAAGAGCGAGTTCTTCCTTTTTCCGATACTAAGTTGTTTTTACTGTGATTAGACAAGAAATGTAATTTCACGCTTAGACTTCAATTTATGTTGGTCTACCAAAAGAATAGACCTTTTATTGAAACTATCACAAAAATTACATAAACATTTGTATCGATATTAGCTCTGATTTAATAACTACGTTGACAAGAATTCAAATTAAAACAAACAGACAGTTGGACCTTTCTGTTGGCACATTACTTAAAGTTTACCATGATGAAAATAAACATAAGGAGGAGTTTAAGGAGGAAAGATAAAAGATTGAAATGAAATGGTTGAATCTTATCTTGAGATGTTTAACCAGTGATAGCACCCTCTGCTCGGTTTCGGCTGGACGTCCGTCCCGTGATGAAACACTTTTACCTTCGTGAAGATGATCCTGTCTCAACTCCGGTAAATTAGTCAAGCCAGACGCGCAGGCTGCTGCGTTTTACAGGCGACCACTTTCATCTTGCCACGGTCTCGTGAAGTCTGCGTCGGCCTCCCAGAGTGATGCCTGGTTCTGGTTTTGTTCAAGATAACTTCAGAAAGAGTGTCACCGCTTGGAGCTGTGACACTCGAAGTGGTTCACAGCTGACGTGCTGTTTGAACCTTTGCTGAAGACGTGGGCCTTTGGTGCCTGGCCGGAACGTACATCAGCTTGGAGAAAAACGTCCGTGCGTCTTCCCTTCTCCCTCAGAACTCAAAAACCCAGTGAGTGCTGAGAACTGAGTCCCAGCACGGAGACAAAACAAAAGGCAGGTGTGAAAACAGAGCACTCTCTGTTTAGGCACAGATGAATTGTTTTTAGAACGGACGGGAGACCGAAGATTAAGTTATGTCTAGAACTTCTCCTTTGAAACAAAAACAGTTCAAACAAATACGAAGAATTGTTCATTCAACTTTAGACACATTCTGCATAGAGCAGACAGTTCAAAACATGATCATTCTGAGATGTTCTCTTAACTTTGTCATATTTAAAATATACCAGTTTAGTAAAATCATCATTGAAATGACAAAAATACTGTTTGATCAATTCTGAATTAACACACATTAACGAGAAAGTTCAATCTGATTAATTAGTGTCCATTAATTCATAATAATTGTTAAAATATATAAGTGTCCATCTGTCTCCTTGAGGTTCAAGCAAGTGTAACACTGAGTGATTCAGAGAGGTGTAGAGAGGTGTACTTGAAGGTCAAGACAGAAATATCAGAGGCTAGGTGTATCACTACAGTCCCCCTTTTTGGAAGTCATCGCCTGTCCTTGGAGATGAGTTCCAACACGAAAGGATACCACCGAATGTCTCTGACCTCTATGTAATCCAGCAAATGGAAAAAGAAAAATCAAAAAGTTCAAAATTATACTCCCATAATGTTTTTGGAAATTCCATACTGTTCGTAGGTAATCCCATTGCGGCAAGCTTTTAATCCTTTGGAAAACATAGTCTGTTAACCCATGGAGAACTGAGTCTGTGATCCCTTGGAAAACAAAGTCTTATAATCCACAACGGTAAATCCACAACGATGGGGGTTATTGATTTCATCAGCAAGAATAGTTTTAATCAGCATGTAGAGGGGATCCCTCGATTGAAGCAGAGGAGGCGGGCCTTGGATGAAGGTTGAAGACCAACGTTGGATCAGCAGGTCCCCACATCGAAGGTTGCAGGCTGGATGGCTTCCAGTCGGTGCCACCCTGGTTCAATGTGTCATGCAATTATGTGGTTTTAGGTGGGCTTATGATTGGGATTCTACATTAAGCCTTACCTATATGCACCTGGTATGTAAGCTATCATGGATTAGATCAGCTACAATTACCAATTAAGGGGTGGGTCAATGCTGTAAAAATCAGAGATAGGGATCTATACCTATAGAAATGTGGAGGGCTTCTGTAACGAATGCCTCTTCTTTCAAACTATTCCTCCATTCATTATTTAGTTTAGGTTAAACTAAAATGAAAAATGAAACTAGTTTGGTCTAAATGTCTGTTGTCTTTTAGACGAACGACGCAAGATTTGGTAATCCCTAAAAATTTTGAAGTCTATGGCGAGACTCATCAAAATGAATAGATCTAGAATAGAAACGATCGAATCGGTTCTACCTAAATGATTGGGAGATCAGTGTAGATTATAGTACCTTAAGTAGTATTAATCTACTATGACTCATCAAAGATTGAGATCTTTAACAAAATGAACAGCATGTTGGCATAGTTAAAATCCATTTAAGTCTTCAACTTATCAACAATCAAAACCTCTTTTGGCTGGGAGTGTTCAGAAAACAATAACAACTTCAATAACAACAAAAGTAGCAATCAAGCAACTAAAAACAACGTTTCACTACGTCAAACTCACTCTGGTCGTCAGATTCCAACGTGTCACACAAGAAAAACAGTTCTTAGCTTTATAACCGATGTCAATTAAATCCTGCAGATTTAAACGGTTGTTAAGGTTAGTTTTTGTTGTGGGTTTTATGCTTAGCGTTTCTAAGTTCTAGTTGGAACGGTTTCTTTTCGCAACTAGAATAGTTTAAACTGTTTAGTTTATTTACTATCCTGTGCTTGGACGACCTTGTTTTCCCATGAAGTCTGTGAGTTTGCGAGATCTTTGTCGTTTGTGGGGTTATTGAAATCTTTGTCCTTGACATGGGCATGGCCTAACATCACCCCCCTGTGGTCATGAGGGACCACGCGCACGGGTGTGGACGTCCGTCCATGGGCACGAGTTAGGATGCCATTGTTTAGTTTAAGCTGTTCGCGCAGTTTATGGGGAACCTTGTACAGGAACCTTATAGGTTTCGGCCAACGTACCTCTGTACGTTTACCTCTTTCTGCGTAATGCAGGTGTGTCACAACTGTCGGCGCCGTCGCAGGCGTGTCTCTGTCGTTGTGATGTATGTCTTGCCACTTCATGAATGAAGAGGTGCTCTTTGAGCCTGTAAGAACTATGTCATCTCTGAGTAGTTCTAAATTCAAATGCTCTTGAACCAAGGTTTCATTGAAAGCTTGGCTGATAACTGCATTACCTGTCCCAGAGGACAGCACAGCGTTCTCGGTGTGTGATCCTTGGATCTCTACACCGTCCTCTACCTGTGGTAGGAAGTGTGAGTCTGCCCCCCTTTTGTTTAAGGAGGGGTCCTCAAAATCAGTAACAATGAAGTCCAAGTGACTGTCAGAGTGTTGTAGACTGTCACCTTGTGGGCTCAGATGTCCTTGAACCAAGACGTCACTGAAAGCTTGGCTGTATGCCGAATTACCTGTCCCACAGGACAGTACAGCGTCATCGGTGTGGGACTCTTGGATCTCCACACCTTCATCTACCTGTGGTAGGAAGTGGTCAGGGAGTGCTGAAGGTGTCAGCTCGCAGAGGAGGTCCTCGTGATGGGCCAGAGTCTGGTCCACCTGTTGAGTCTCCTCTGTCTCACCTGTAGTTGAAGGTTCACCTACCGGGTCTGCGGTCTCGGTTGGGGAATCCCATGTGACCTCAGCGGTACCTGTTGTTAGGCAGTCAGTGTCCTGACCTTGAGGAGGTACCACGATTGGCAGTGGACTGCTCACTGTGGTCCACATTGTCTGATTGCCATAATTTATAATCGCTTCAAAGCGATTTATAAAATCTTGGCCAACCACAAATGGAGTCTGGAGTGAGTCAAGTTCAGACACATATACCGGATGGTATAGTGACATTTCGCCAATCTGCATGTGAACCATGGCTATTAGGGTTGTACTCGTCTTTGCGAGGCCTTGTTGCTCACCATAAGTGTATTTCACAAAGGGTATTTGCCTGCCAACATCGTTAGCGGCGGTCCTCAGCTCCTCAAACAGTTCGGCTGACATGGTAGACACGTCTGAGCCGCTAACCAGGAGCGCTTCTTGCTCTAGGACCCCTTCCAATGTGAGTGGGAGGTAAGCTCTCTTAGCTTTACCCCTTCTTACAAAGTGACACAGAAACCGTTCAGGTTTTTCCACACGTGTCTGTGTACGTGTGACTCTGTCTGTGTAATCGTCGTCGCTGTCAGCATCATGATGGCTGTCTGCCTCATGACCTTCAGGATGTGGATTCTCAGCAATTTGTTTGCTGTCAGTATTTATATCAGTGTTGACGTTATTGATGTCAACTGTGTGCACTGAGTTGTTGCAAAAGGCAGTGCTGCGCGTCGCTTCGTCAGGTGGAACAAGGTTGTTTGTGTTATCATCAAGGACAACGTCATACGATGTGTCAGCTTGATCAACCACTGTAACATTCAAATCATTTGACAAACAACTCACAACCCCAGTCACGTTCTCGCGCGGAGGCGCCGTTTCCATAATCTGGAGCATGCGTGACTCATTGCACGTCTCAAACTGTGCAGTTCGAGGGGCAGGAGGGCCGCTTCTCGCGGGTACATGTCGGGACAGACCATTTTTCAATGGTTCACGGTGTCCATGCAACCGCCTTCGAATCTCACCCATTGTGAGATCCATGAGAGAACTCTGTTGGATCGATCCGAACCATCTGTGTTCATCTAGAGAGCGAACACCTGCTTCGTGTGGTTCTCTGCTCATCTCAAGGTTTTCAACCTGAGGGGCAGGGGGTTCAGAAATCCCCGTGAACCGATCTGAGTCACATTTATAGGCCGTAGCACCATGCTGATGTTCGTTATCACGAAAAACCTGTGTCCTCCCGCACTTTGAAGGAGAGGAAACCTCTTCTACTTCCTGCAAGTGGGATGTGACCTTTTGACCTGGGCACACCACTGAGGGTGTTTTCCGTTGTTCGAGCACGTCAAAAAATTCCACAGCACATTCTTTAATTTCTGCCATGGTACCCTCTTCGCAATTAACATTGAAGCGGACACATTTCATTATGAACGGTATCAGATTCAAAGTGAACCGTCTTTTAAACTCCACATCATCCTCTATTCCAGGTACAGCTTTATTCCCTGTGTAAACAGAGAGGAGCCTGTCATAAAACACCAGGGGATGTTCACCTGGTTCCTGAAGGACGTTCTTTGCAGCTAAGTGCCCATCAAAGGATGCACCTGTTATAACGTCCATCTTCCTACTGATTTTCTGTGAAAAATCAAGGACAGTCGGTCTTATATCACAGTGGACAGTCTCACCATGTGATGCCAAGATGTGAAATTAAACAAAAATCAGTGATTCCCATTAATTTGTCGACCTGTGACAAGGTCAAACAAAATTGGCTGTTATTGTGTGATTTTGTGAAAATCAAGACAAAAGAAGCCTCATGTGTGTCATTTTAAACTTGCAGTTGAAAAACACAGGGACAGAGATCTAGTTCTGCACAGAATTGATGATAAGAGTGTCAAGGCTTATCAAAAACAGACATGTCTGTATTAAAATCTGTGTAACTGTTCTGCCATCAACATTCAATTATTTGTGAAAATCAAATGAAAAGTGTATTGTGAGGACAATATTTCAAAATGTTACCCGTTTAAAACAGGAACATTCAACATGTACACATTACAGGAAGACTGCGTCTTCTAATGTAACCAGCAGGGGGCACAGCGCTGGAAGTGAGTTTATCACAGCGACTGTAATTTCTCTATCTGGCCGCTATAGAGGCGCTGTTATCACCAGTGAGCGAAGCCGTAGCTTTCAGCCCACACAGACATCCAACACGGATGAAAAGCATCAATCAGACAGATCTAAAGCGTAACGTGATAAGCTCTAGAACCCAGGCTCACAAAACGAAATCATGTGAGCAAAATCGGTTGACTGTGAAACCCTTTAAACTGCGTTTAAAGAAATAAGGTCGGTCCTCATAAAACCGGCAAAATCGGTGTCACGTGACCTGGTCACATGGCGATCGGCAGTTTTTCAGAGCACCCGGCTCTGTCCACCCATTAAAATCTCAAAAACACCGCGATTAAACAGTCTTTTTAATGACAGTAATGGACAAACAAGCACGGAAACTCGTTTGGGATAAGCTGTGAAGTGAAAGTTGACGAGGAGCGGGGCTTCACCCACTGCGCATGCGTCAACACTCACAGCGAAATCGACCAATCACAGCGAAGACAGAACTGTAGTTCTAAAACCCAAGTGTTCATGGGAAATTGTGTCTTCCAAACCCAACGCCGCCCACAGGCGACGTGCCGTTCGAGCGGTGCGTTCACGGACCTGCGGTCTTTTGAACTCTAGCGAGGAACGGACTTTTTAACGTTCTAAAACAGTCATAAATATCGCAAAACACCGCGGTTAAGCCAGTCTTCGACGATATCACGTGCATAGAACTCAAACAACACAAATAAACTGTTAGAAATGTGTGCAAAAATGAATCTGACAACCAGAGTCTACAGAAACCAACGTTTTTGAACGCGACACACAATGGACCAATCACAGCGTTTTAAGCAGCCATCTTGTCTCTCGGTACCGTTAGCTTAGCTCGACCCAAGGTTCTGGACTCTCTTCCACAAAATAAACGTATTTTTACACCGCAGAAAATACTGTCAATGAGCTGAAACACAACCAAGCTAACCCTCACGCCCCCAGGGGAGGCAGCACTCTAACTGTGTACAACAAACGGACTTTACGTCAAACGGAACCGGAATACATCCGGTCCCAGCTGGGTTTCCCGAACCTCGGCAAACAACACGTTGTAACAGATTAGGTAAAATTGAGCAGCAAACGTGTGAAACAGACCTTCAACAATAAATCGCAGATGTAATAGAATGAAACAGTGGTGACACGGCGGTCACAAAATGAACAATGCATGCAGCGTGCGACACGTAATGAAACGTCTCACAAGCACAGACAAAACATTTATCACTCAGCAGCTTCAAACAGACGTTGAAATGTGAAATACAAAATAATTCTATCGGCAAAATAATCCAGACAATGCCACGATCAGCAACTCCCGGACACTCCACCAGCCAGAACTATTCTTATAAGACCAAAACCAGGATGCAAAACTAATGCCAACAACACCGTAACAAAAATAAGCTACAAAAACAACTTAATAAACGTTCCAGGAACTCGGACGAGCCACCAATTGTAATAGATTAATAATAGTAATAAATGTAGAGTAAGGTATTTAAACACTTACTGATTTACTATTATTGTAGATGCGCAGTTTAGCAGACTTTAATCTTGCACAAACTGCCACCAAAGAGCGAGTTCTTCCTTTTTCCGATACTAAGTTGTTTTTACTGTGATTAGACAAGAAATGTAATTTCACGCTTAGACTTCAATTTATATTGGTCTACCAAAAATATAGACCTTTTATTGAAACTATCACAAGAATTACATTAAACATTTGTATC
>JBBPBX010032479.1:23260-33864 GCA_038048925.1 Garcialebias charrua | reverse complement strand
GTAACAGCTATGACGATCGGGTGGTTCTGGGAACTGCTGCTTTCTCTAAGGTACGAGGTCTTTGAAGCGTCACAGAAACATTACACAGGTCCCTGGACTTTAAAAAAAGTTTCTCAATGTTTTTTCTTTCCCTCAAATCTCAGGGTGTTCACTACTGGGAGGTCAGCGTTGATCGTTATGACAACCACCCAGACCCTGCGTTTGGCGTGGCGAGGATCAACACCATGAAGGAGATGATGCTGGGGAAAGACGACAAGGCCTGGGCCATGTATGTGGACAACAACCGCTCCTGGTTCATGCACAACAACTCCCACACCAACAGGTAGGTGTTCACTGGGGTCATGTTTTTGGAGGTTCAGAGTAATGAGGCTGCTGCTTTGGTTTGTTGTGGTGAAGAAGGACCTGAGCTGAAAGATAAACCTCTTGATTTACCGGTTCATCTATGATTCAAACCTCTGGCCATGAGGCATGGATCCTGACCAAAGAAACATTAGTTGATTGGTTGGTTGGCTGATTGGTGGATTGTCAGTTGATTAGTTTGATTGATAGATTGGTTGGTTGGTTGGTTGGTTGATTGATTGGTTGGTTGGTTGATTGATTGATTGGCTGGTTAGTTGGTTGATTAGTTGGTTGATTTATTGTTAGGTTGGATATTTGGTTGGTCAGTCAGTTGGTTGGCTGATTGGTGGATTGTCAGTTGATTAGTGTGATTGGTTGGTTGGTTGGTTGATTGATTGATTGATTGATTGATTGATTGATTGGTTGGTTGGTTGATTGATTGATCGATTGGCTGGTTAGTTGGTTGATTAGTTGGTTGATTTATTGTTAGGTTGGATATTTGGTTGGTCAGTTGGTTGGCTGATTGGTGGATTGTCAGATGATTACTGTGATTGATTGGTTGGTTGATTGATTGGTTGGTTGGCTGATTGGTGGATTGTCAGTTGATTAGTTTGATTGATAGATTGGATGGTTGGTTGATTGATTGATTGATTGATTGATTGGTTGGTTGGTTGGTTGGTTGATTGATTGGCTGGTTAGTTGGTTGATTAGTTGGTTGATTTATTGTTAGGTTGGATATTTGGTTGGTAAGTTGGTCAGTTGGTTGGCTGATTGGTGGATTGTCAGTTGATTAGTGTGATTAATTGGTTGGTTGATTGGCTGGTTAGTTTGTTGATTAGTTGGTTGATTTGTTGTTAGGTTGGATATTTGGTTGGATATTTGGTCAGTTGGTTGGTGGATTTGTCTGTTGGCTAGTTGGTTGATTAATTGGTTGATTGGTGGACTAGTCAGTTGGTTAGTTGGTTGACTAGTTGATTGGTCAGTTGGTTGATTAGTTGGTTGATTAGTTGTTAGGTTGGATATTTGGTTGGTCAGTTGGTTGGTGGATTTGTCTGTTGGTTAGTTGGTTGATTAGTTGGTTGACTGCTTGATTGGTGGACTAGTCAGTTGGTTAGTTGGTTGACTAGTTGATTGGTCAGTTGGTTGATTTGTTGTTAGACTGGATATTCGGTTGGTTAGGTGGTTGGTGGATTTGTCTGTTGGTTAGTTGGTTGACTGCTTGATTGGTGGACTAGTCAGTTGGTTAGTTGGTTGACATTGATTGGTGGATTGGTCAGTTGGTTGATTTGTTGTTAGACTGGATATTTGGTTGGTCAGTTGGTTAGTTGGTTGGTGGATTTGTCTGTTGGTTAGTTGGTTGATTAGTTGGTTGACTGCTTGATTGGTGGACTAGTCAGTTGGTTAGTTGGTTGACTAGTTGATTGGTGGATTGTCAGTTGGTTGATTAGTTGGTTGATTTGTTGTTAGGTTGGATATTTGGTTTGTCAGTTGGTTAGTTGGTTGATTGGTCAGTTGGTTAGTTTGTTGGCTGGGCATACTAAGTGTGCACTCTTTAAAGGTTCAGTATGCAGCTTTTTAACACACTGGCACTTAGAAACATTTTGAACAGAGACACGTTTCTGGTCCCTCCTCACTCAGAGCCATATATGACTCAGCTCCACCTCACTCGCGCTGCAGCCTGGAATGCTCCGCCTCCTCTACATGTCCCGTTTCTGCGCTGCAATGTTCTGTGATTATGTGTTAATAAAACCTTCTAAAAAATAAAATAAAAACATGGACCACTGGTCCAGCAAAACAAAAACACCCTGAAACCTGCAGAGCTTCACACAGCCACGTTGGACATGATTTAATTCGCTCGTGACAAATTGATCCACTTCCTCATATCTGTCAGTGCAGGTCTGGAGGGGAAGAAGCGATCACTTGACTTTTGGCAAAAAAAAACAAAATAAAAGTTCAGAGCAGGGATGAAGAAGGGATATTTAATACATTTGTGTCACATACAAAACAGTTTTGCATCGCTTTGAAATTATTTCAACAAGAACCTGCGCGGCCGCTGCAGGCTCACTGCGGGGCTCGCTGCAGGCTGACAGGCGGGGGCGTGGGTTGGGGAGGGGGGCGTGGGTTAGGGGGTGAAAAGTAAGAAGCTCTGTTTTTATTGGCTGGTAGTAAACTCTGTTTTTATTGGCTGGTTAACCGCGGGGCGCTCTTGGCTTTTTATAAATGCTTTTATTACCACCGGGAGACGCCAGAGGACTATAGTTTTTTTGAGAGATTACATGTCAAAGATCAATGTACAGTATCAGGAGATAAGGGCAGAGTGAAGAAATATGTTTAAAAAATAAACTACATACCCTACCTTTAATTTCAGGCAGATTGTTTCAGCATCCAGAAGTCAGACTGCTTTGTATTACAAAATAAACCAACAGGAGATAGAGTCTTTATCAATCACTTCATCCATTTATCATTTTATTTTCTGCATCCTCCTCTCAAATTTTCTTCCTTAGATAGAGAACTTTACTAATTGGCTTTTCTATGTATGTGAATGTTCTTGTAAAGTGCTCTGAGACAATGTTGTTCTGATATGGTTCTATGTAAATAAACCAAATTGAATTGAAATTGGAGAGCCAGACACATGATGACAGCAGCAGCTCAGACCCACCAGAGAGCTGTGAGAGACGACAGCAGGCTGGAGGACACAATGAGTTTCTGCACCGTCTCCCTGCATCAGAAAACAGCAAATATCTCATTAAACATTCAACTATGGGAACACGTCAGCCTTTTTTTCCCAAGAGAAGTGCCAATTTCTCAGAGAAAAAGCAAAACTTCACATGTGCTGATCATTTGACATGTTTTATTTATTTATTCATTTCAGATTTAAAACAAGAAAGAGAAATTACAAATCACATAGAGAAAAAAATAAAAAAAACACCTAAAATGAAAGGTAGCAGAAGAAGAAAAAAAAATCTTATATCTGCCCTTTCTTAAAAACAAATCAATTCAAATAATAAATTCAAAACAATGATCATCTATAGATAATATAACAAAATAAATAACTCATCATAAATTTACATTTCTAGTACATTTCATATTAACTAAAATTTATATATATCTTTTCAACAATTTAGTCTTAATCACTTTCTTAAATATAGACATTGACTTTACTTTTTTACATCGTTTTCCAAATTATTCCACAGACTTATTCCTTGTATTGATGTAGACTAACCCTTTAAACTGGTTCTATACTGAGGTTTGACAAAAATGTCTCTTCCAAGATTATAACAATTTTTCCTTTTTACAAAAAGTGTTTGAATGTTTGATGGTAGTAAAGAATTCTGAGCTTTATACATTACTGACAGAATATTATAGTCCACTAAATCATAAAACTTCAATAGTTTCAATTGATGAAATAATATACTTTAAGGATGACAGTAATACTTTCTTGTAATAATCCTTATAGCTCTTTTCTGTAGTATAAAAATAGGCTTAGTTTTGGTTTTACACGCTTTTCCCCATATGTCAACACAATAAATTATATGTGGGACTATGATTGTATTATGCATGTTCATATTCCTATTGCTTTCATCTGATTTGTCTCATGCTGATTCCAGAGACACTTAATCAATGTTTGTTTTAGCTGCGCATGACGTGAACCTCTGAACGGTGTGTCTGCAGAGCGGAGGGGGGCATCAATAAGGGCTCCACCGTGGGCGTCCTGCTGGATCTGACGAAACGCACGTTAACCTTCTACATAAACAAGGAGCAGCACGGACCAACAGCCTTCGAGAACCTGGACGGGGTGTTTGTTCCTGCCGTTAGCCTCAACAGAAACGTTCAGGTGAGTGTGGTGCGGCTGTTTCTGCCTTTACAAGGTCATCGACCCAGAAGTGTGTTTTAATGAGGCAGAACGCCATTTAAACAGTCTTAGAGGGATGGTGGGAAGTGAGAAAGCTGCTCTGGTAAGTGAAATATCTTTAAAATTAAAACCAAGTCGAATTGTCCAAGGTTATCGTATCCTGGAAGACAAAGAAACATTGTGGTGTGGATGAGGTAACATCAAGTTTAGACTAACCACAGCAAATCGAATCATGCACAGTTTTATTTATTTATTTATTTGATTTAGTCATTTCAATTATAAAACACAAAGACAATGTCAAATTAAAAATTAAAAAAACATAAAATGAAAGGAAGCAGAAGAAGAAAAAATTCTTATCATATCTGCTCCTTCTTAAACAAAATCAAGTCAAACTATCAATTCAAATAATAATCATATACATAATACAGCAAAATACATAACTCATCAAAATTTACCGTTTAGAATTAATTTGATATTAATTAACTTATATGTATCGTTTTAACAAAATACCGTAGTTTTAATCTTTTTCTTAAATATAAACGTTGACTTCACTTTTTTACATTGTTTTCCAAACTATTCCATAGACCTATTCTCTGTGTTGAAGTAGACCGACCCTTTAAACTGGTTGTATACTTTGGTTTTACAAAAATATCTATTCCCTTTAGATTATAACAACTTTTCCTTTTCACAAAATACATTTGAATGTTCGATGGTAGTAAGTAATTTTGAGCTTTATACACGAGTAAAAGAATATTATAGTCCACCAAATCATAAAACTTAAGTAATTTCAATTGACAAAACAAAAATACTAGAAGGATGACAATAATACTTTCTTGTTATAATTCTTACAGCTCTTTTTTGCTAAATAAAAATTTATCATAAAGACTGTTGTAGTTTACACGTGTCTGTAGCTATAATGTTAGTTTACATGGGCATAAAAACAAGGAACTGATGCTGTCGAGACAGACGGGATCACGTGTCCCTGCATTATCCCCCATCATTTGGTTTATCATTTGAAATTTTAAAGATTATTTTTTTAAATAGTTGCTTTCCAGCACAGAACACACCTTCACCTATAGGGGAGTGGTGGTGCAGAGGTTAGAGAAGATGGGCCTGTGATCGGAAAGTCACAGGTTTGTCCACCCGGACTGCCAACATCAAAATGTGGGTGGTGAGGGTGAAGCATCCACACCTGCTTCCACCCTCATTTGCCCCATTCTGGGCCCTTGAGCAAGGCCCTTAACCTCCACCATCTGCTCCCAAAACCAGGTCTCTCTTGAAAAGGAGTTCTCGTGACTCAATGAGACTACCTGTATAAATAAAGGGTAAATAATAAAAAATATACACCGTATATAAACAACGTTGTTGACTGTTTTACTACCGTATTTTTCGGACTATAAAACACAAAATCCTTTAATTTTTTTCAAAAATCAACAGTGAGCCTTATGTATTAATTCTGGTTGTACTTACTGACCTCAAACTGATTTTATGTGGTTATTGTGAATGAGTTGAATAAAGTTTGACTACTTTGACTGTTTTGTTTCGCTTAATGCGCCTTATAGTCCGAAAAATACGGTAATACAGACGTCAAATGGTGTGTAAAACCATTTATCTAACCAGCCTATTATGACTTTTTGTATTTGGCGCTGTTATTACCAAATAACAGCGGCAAATACAAAAAGTCAGAATACACTAAATCAGGCACGGGCCACTCCCGGCCCATGGGTGATTTCAGTCTGGCCCGCCAATGAGTTCATGATTTATTTTTTGTGTGTGTTCTGGGTTTGGGTTCTGTTTATTGTATTTATGATTCACTGCAACAAAATAAACACATTTAAAAGGTAACAGATCATTGTAACACTTGGTAACTGCTGGATGTCTGGCCCCTGAGCAGTTTAGGTGAATAGCCCTGCACTAAACTGAGTCATTTTACAACTAAATAAAACAATATTGTTGCTGTTATGAATGCTTGTTAAGGATAATTGAAATGAACATAAAATCTACTACATGTACGTAAGCATTACAATAGCTTTTGTGTCAGTAAAAGTACTTTAAACTGTGAAAATACTTTTTTTTTGTGAGATGTTTTTGCCAACACAGATCATACCTTTACCATTCAAAGCCCAGATAAGATACTGTCTCTCAGTTTATTAGAGCTAGACAGCCTTCACTTTACAAAACAGCAAACCACAAAGTGATGGCAGGAATAAAATGTTCTCTTTGGTAAAATAAAATGTTGAGCAGAACCAAAAACAGTTTGAGTTGTTGTTCTTGAGATCCCAAACTTGAACGCAACACCCCACTAACCGTGAACAAAACCGTTGCACGTTGTTCAAACGATCAGCTGTTTTAGTTCAAACTTGTAAATTAAAGATCTGATTCCAGTTTTGAGAAATTGTGAGAGTTATTTTCTGTTTATTCTGTCATGTATAGACCACAAACCAAACATTTGAACAACAATATCCACAGGGAATAAAACAAAACTTTCAAAAGTGCATCGTCCTCAGGAATGGATGTGACGGCTCCGACTACTTTTAATATTGTCATTATTTAAAATATTACAAAGCGCATTTAAAAAGTGGCTTTATTTCAAGCATATCAAAGAAGGAATATAAGAACAATAAAAATATTTATGATTTTGTGTGTTTTTGATAACACATTTGTTTCACCTCAAAACATTTTCCAAACAAAACATCGTTGGACTTTAAAAATAGTTAATTTTAGTAACATTTTAGCAACTAATTACAGATTTTGGAAGCACTGTTGTCGTATAAAAATGTGTTTAAACTTGAAATGGTTCAATTATTTTAGTTTTTTTTTTTTAAATATAGTTTGTAAATCAGCAGAAAAATCAAGAGGGAAAGCCCCCGATGAAGACGTGTGAAGCTGGACAGGTAGTCCCCGACTTACGAGCGAGTTCCGTACCTGCGAGTCGCTCGTATGACGAAAATTCGTACGTCGGAACAAGAAACACGTGTTCTCGTAAGTCTGGAATTTCGCTCGTAAGTTGGAACATTTAAGCTAGCGCTACTACGAACACTCGTTTTTCATCAAAAATGTTCATACTAGTTCATGAACATGCTCAGAAACGTGTTTCCAAACGGTTAGCTAACACACTTTCATCTAAAAACACAAAAAAGTGCTGTATTTTTTACAAATTTACTGCTTGTTCGCCAGCTCGTAAGTCCGGGACCTCGTATGTAAGAGCGCTCGTAAGTCGGGGACTACCTGTATTAAAGTGTGTGTGACATGATGTTGGAACTATGCATAAAGTGGCAGAGTAGCTCTCAGCTTTGATTTTTTGTACACAGATGCTTCGAATAATTAATATATAAAAGTATTTTTTAATAAAATAGTTCTCTTCAGAGCGTCGCAGTTTTCGGGTGGAGAAAGGAGGGGTCAAACGTCGACGCATTTTATGATGCAATAGCCAGAACTCACCTTGTAAATAACTATGGCAGAGAATATACAAACCGAGGAATTAAGCAATTTAAGTGAAGATTTGAGCGATTTGTCTTCAGTTTGGGAAGCCGAAGTTAGTTCGAGTGATGAACAAGAAACAGCTGGTTCTAATTTAGGTCTGCAGCCATATTTATTTGACTCTTACCGTTCAGTGAACGAGGTGGTGCGAGGGGAAATCTGACATTTCAGATGAGCAAAGTTCCGAGGATGAAGGGCTGGAACCCGATCGTAGTTGTCTACAGAGCTGGCGATGTTAGAACACCCAAATGCGACACAATGTACCAGCATTTTTCAAGTTATACAAAAGAAAATAGGCGATCTTGAAGACAATTACACTGATTGCTAATAGCAGCGGCAGACAACCGTGCTGGTCCCTACGTCACGCCGTCGCATGCGTAAGTACCCGGATGTCCTGTGACGAAACACGGGGCCAATTTTAAATTTACTTTTAAATCAAATTTTCATTGATTTACCATTTTGCTTGTAAAAACGAACATACCAGTAGTTGAATGATATAACAGTATATATGTTGTGCCACTTTATGCATAGTTCCAAAATCATGTCAAACACCCTTTTAAGTGTCACTGACATGATTTTTTTTACTATTCATCAAATTGCTCAAAATATATATATTTTATCATTTAAATGTGTTCGTTTTTGCAAACAAAATGATAAATCACTTTTGCTTTAAAAGTGATTTTAAACTTCAAGCCGTGTTTATTCATGGGAAATCCGATTACACACGAATGCACCATCTGTGACGTAAAACCGGGCAGAGCTCTGGGCTTGTCAGTGCGCGCGTGTGAGCAGCTCGACATGAAGGTAAGTCTGATACAGCATCAGACCTAAATTAGATCCTGCTGTTTCTTGTTCCATCACCCAAACTATTTTCTGCTTCCCAAAATGAAGACAAATAGCTCAAATCTTCACAGATTGCTAAATTCATCCAGTTTTAAATTGTCCGCTATTAAAGAGACCGAGCCCTCTGCCCGATTTTACGTCACAGATGGTGCGTTCGCGTGTAATCGGATTTCCCGTGAATAAACACGGCTTGAAGTTTAAAATCACTTTTAAAGGAAAATTAAAGTGATTTATCATTTTGTTTGCAAAAACGAACATATTTAAATGATAAAATATATATATATTTGAGCAATTTTATGAATAGTAAAAAAATCATGTCAGTGACACTTCAAACATTAATGCTGTCGTCCAACATGTTCCGCAGATTTACATGTTCGTTACGCGTCGAACCGTTTCGCTGTGAGCTCGGCGCCTCTTTGTTCATCAGATCCTGCTGGTTTTGATCCGCTCCGTTCTCTCCACTTCAGGTGACCTTACTGACGGGCCTGCAGGTGCCAAAGAATACCAAACAGTGAGAGCTGCGTCCTCCTCCCCGAGCGTGCCCTGCATACAAACCTTCGATGTCACGCCCGGCCTCGGCTGCAGCTTTTTCCTGGAGCGTCAGACGGGGTTCCTCCTGCCCTCCAGGTGCCCTTTGTCTCTGAAACGCCACAATATTTTTGTACGAAGGGATAATTCTGAGTCCTGATTGGCTGTGAACTCCTGTGGACTTCAGAACGAGCATGTAAAGGTACCTTAATCACATCCCAGTTTAACCAGAACGACTCCGGTACGTAAAACAGATTTTATGCTGTTGTCAACCTTAAATAACAAAACCAAACCGACAGAAGACGTTTTCACTGTGCAGTAGAGTATTTTAAAAGAATCGCACCACGGTGCTTTCAGAGCTGAAGACGGGATGAAAATGATCCCGCTGCATTGATTTACAGCTACAAGTTACAGGAAGCTTTCATTTGGCTCTCAGAGGGACTGAACAACCAGGAGACGGTTGTTGTGGGAGTTGTTTCATTGTTGAGCTACATTTAGTTGATCTGTTAGTTGGAATCACGATCTGTCTGTTGTGAAGCGGCTCAGACTTTTTCAGTGTTGTCTAAAAGGTTTTTCACTCCGATGTCAATCTAAAAAATAATGGGCTGAATTCCATTTCATTAAAAAAGAATAAACCTGGGAGTCGACCTCCTGCAGCGACTGAGCTCATTTCACTTCCTTCTTTGAGGAAAACGTTTTACCGGCTCAAAATTTACTTTAAGAAGAAAACTTAAAATTAAATTTTAGATTCATCCCTGATAGAACAAGTGTCGATATGAGAGAAAAAAAAAACACTGACTTTATAAATGTGGTCAAAAAATAGTTGATATTGTCAGAAACATGCTGGTGAAGATTCTCAGTCGTCCAGGACATGATAAATCAAAAAAGGCGTTCAAAATAAAAGTCCAGTTGATCTTGTATTGAATGCCTTTTTTGATTGTCAGAAACATTTGAAGCAGCAGCCAAAACAGTTTAAACTCAATATGGTGAAAAACGAAGCTAACAGACATTACCAGTAAACACAGACAAGTTTTAACTGAATGAGATTCAAGATGAACATTTAAAGAAACTAAAGTGAAACTGTTCCCTTGAGGGTCTCTTTGCTCTGAAGCAGAATGATTATACAGTAGTCCCTCGCTACTTCGCGGTTCTTCAAAATAAGACTGGACATGACCCACAACTGGCTGACTGGTGGATGAGCCACATGATCGGCATGGAATTTTATGTAAAATTAATTATTTTACATTACTTAGCACCTGCTGCACATTTGTACAGACCAAAACTTCCTGCTGCAGCTGTTCTCCATGCAGAGCGGAAAAGTGGGCGTGGCCAAGAGCGCTTGCTGGTGGCAAAGAGCAGAGGAGGCAGGGAGCTGTAATCATGACATTCTGTGCTCTTAGAGCGTTTACAGTTTAGAAACATTGTTTAGAATATTGCGAGTGTGAGAAGGATTTAAAATGCCTTAATACAGTATATAAATACAAAAATAAACTACTACTGTATTTTCTGCTCTATAAGTCACACTATTTTGCATAATTTACATGCCCTGCAACTTATAGGC
>JBBPBX010032479.1:0-23149 GCA_038048925.1 Garcialebias charrua | reverse complement strand
CACTTGATGGCAGCAGAGTAGTAGTATCAGTGTGGCATACTGTTGTATCATGTAATATGTAAACGTGGTTTTAATGACAAATTCAAAAAAGTTCAAGACAAAAATAACTGGACTTTATTTATTATACTTTATTTTATTTATTTTATTTAACTTTTTTAAATTTACCATGTCCTGGATGACTGAGAATCTTCAACTATTAATGATACAATCAGCCTGCCACAGTCTCCCCTCCTTTATTCTGCTCGTTGCTTGGAACCGTCAAACCAGCTGCACCGCCCCAGTGAAATGCAGCTAATTTGACCATTAAAGTGCATTTATTAAGCAAACGTTAGACTGAGACACACCTTTACGATAATTTTGAGCCAACAAATAATTGTTTTTAAGTGTTAACCTAGTTAAATTCTTGTTTAAGTCCTCCCGTGCACGCTCACATGGCCACCATTGGGCAGCCCAGCGATTTTTGGCACACCGGCCCACATTTCCGGGTTGTCAGCGGTGATGCATTATAGATGCTACATATACGGCGAAGCGACTTATTTATGGATTTTTCCACTTTATGGACTGATGCGACGGATGCAACGTGTACGGCGGAAAATATGGTACTTACTTGATTATTACTTACTTGGATTATTGAGCACGCATCAGGATGGTACTTACTACTTGTACTACTATTTCTACTTCACGGTCTTTCACTTATCGTGGGTCGTCAGGGCACGGATCCCCCGCGACAAAACGAGGAACTACTGTACAAATATTTTTTTCATTCAATCATTATTTAGATAAGTTAATCCCATTGAGCCTCAAGGACTCATTTACAAGAGAGACCTGGTTTAGCAGGAAAAAAATGTTGGTGCACTTATTTTTTTAAATCGGAGAATATCATAAATAAAGCAGCATTCCTTGAATAAGTGCTACCATTGTGCATGCCAGTATTTAAAACAAACACCTGAGAGATCTGTTAACCCTAAGGGAACGTGTTGGGCATGGCTCTCAGCTACTACCACACCGTTTTTAACTTGATTGCTGTAAAACTGACTGAGTTTGAGCTTTTTTTGTATTTGCCAAGTTTGCTTAGCTGTGGAAACAGGCTGGTTCTAAAAGCTAATCAAGTGTAGAGCCAATGGTTTACTTCAGAGAGATCCATTAAAATCCATGAAAATATGTGAGATATTTTGCTAACAGACAGATACAAGCACACATTCAGCAGGTGATGATGTGATAATTAGTTGTTTTCAAGCTCAAATCTATGAATTTAGCAAAAGTATTTTGTGCTTACATTACCCGCAGGTTTTACCTCATGGCAGTACATTAAGGATTTCTGTTCTTATTGGATAATGACCACATTTTCAAAAAGTACCGGTAAGAGCAAGGATGTACCGGTAGTCATTTAAACTCCTGCAACATTACAGTTAAAGAAACTCTCCACGGAGTGCATTTCCTTTTCATTCTGATTACCGTAATTTCTAGACTACAGTATAAGCCTCTACTTTTTTCACAGGCTTTGAACCCTGCAGCTCATACAATGCTGCAGCGAATTTATTTATTTATTTTTATGTGTTAACGAACTTCCTGCCGCCAATTATATTTGGGTGCGCTCAATAGTCCGGAAATTACTGTACTTTTATTACCGTATTTTCTGGGATATAGGTCGCACCTGAATATTCATTCAACCTTTATTTAGTCAGGTAAATCTTTTGAACCTCATGGGCTCATTTACGAAAGCGACCTGCTAAAACTAAAGAACAATGAACAGCAGTGGTAGAATTTCCTTAAACAATAAACAATAAACAAACAAACAATAAACAATAGAAAACAAAAGAGAGAAAAAAACAAAAGAAAGTTTTTTTTTTTTTAACAAAGTATCAAAAAACTAGCAAAACATTATAAGGTAGACGTATAAAATCAAAGACAGGAACAAATCTGCATTGGTTTTTGCCAGGATTCCAACAGATTCAAGGATTCCAACAGATTATAGGTCACACTGTCCAATTATTGCCAAAAAATTGGAAAAATCCATATATAGGTCGCACCTGAATATAGGTTGCACCTACGTCAAAATGTGGACCGTGTTTAGCTCTGCTGCAAATGTCTCTTCCACAGGAGCGCACAGCAAGGCTTTTAAGAAGATTAACACTTAAAAACAATTATTTGTTTGATAAAAATTATAGCAAATATGTGTCTGAGCTGAACTTTTCTTTAATAAATGAATAATTTTAGCAGGATAAACACCTAAAAAATATATTTGTTAGCTGACATTATTGTAAGAGTGTGTCTCAGTTTAATTTTTGTTAATAAATGATTACAAATCAGCTTATTTTATAAAAAGCCATAAATAGGTCGCACCTGAATATAGGTCGCAGGGCATGCAAAAATGATAAAAAGCCGCGACCTATATTCCGGAAAATACGGTACATTCCTTTAACTAAAGACTGTCAGTGTCTCAAAACAATTAATCTGAATGACTATTCGTCATCACGAGGCTATAAAAGGATTAAAATCTCTCTCACTTATTGATGTATTGTTTAGACAAAATATTCAGATTTTTGTATCTTCACCCAAAAGAAAGATACTTGATGTATGTGCAAGTTTTCTCACCAAGTTCAGCCTGATGTTTGTGGCATTCTTGTGTTTAATCAGACAAAGAAGAGACAAAAACGCAGTGTTTAAACGTTTGGTTGAAATAATTTGAACCCCGACCCACCGTCGCAGCAGCTCTTCCGGTCCTGCACCAGAACGTAAACTTTTTAAACCTAAAGTGTAACGATTAGAAACCCAGACATGAAATGGAACTGAGTCCAACTAGTTTATTTTATTTTTGTTTTATAAAACTTTGGAAGGAGGAGTGTCTCCTGATAATTTCCTGCTGTGCTCATCTCAGCCCCTCTGAAGAATCCCCGATGCCTCCGAGCATCTTTAACTCTGAATGCTGAGATTCGAATCACGCAAGGTACATTTTTCATCAGGGATTAAATATGGCAACCTGGAGGGGACAATAGCTTCAACCAGACCACTGTGACTTGAAGCCTGTAAGATGTTGTGACACGCAGAAAACACACGGTGCTCCTGAATGAGTTGTGGTGTAATGCAGCAGAGATAAAGATGTTTGTTTTTTGAGAGAAATACAGTTAGCCTGACCTGCTGCAAAAACACTGAGTTTATGTGTGAATAGAAACCACTAAAACTGAAAATCCTGAGATGTGAATTATGATTATGAATTGTGATATTAAGCATGGATACTGAACAAGTTTACAAACTATCTGAAGTCTTGATGTAAATACAGTAGTGTTTTATTGTCATAGTTCCTGCTCGCCCCCTGCTGTCTGGAGGTGGGAACAGCAGTTGATTTGAAATTTGTACACAACTATGAAAGATTTAATTATGTTTTAACATTTAATCAAGGACATATTTGTTTTCTTTGTATTATATGACCTATCTTACTAGAACTTTTGTTATTTTACGTACAATATGAGTGAGCGTAAAGACTGAACACTGAAGAACTTTTTACTGCATTATGCTACAATTGTATGAAAGTGATTTCGTAATATGGGTGTACATTGTTCTTCGTATTATTTGATAAATAATTTATTTGTTTTGCAGGAAGCCTCTAATGAAACCATATATTTTTCTTTTATTTTTATCTAAGCTGTCACCTAAAATGTCTTAGACATTTTACTTTGAAGATTGGGAAACTAAATTCCTGTCATTTAGTATTTGACTAAATATCAAAAATAACTGAATAAAAAATAAGATAGTTGCTTCAACTAGCATCTTATGTCTGATATCATCCTAAAGTAGCCATAGCTACCGGGATGAAACATGATATGTTTTTTAAGGCTATAAATGTATTTGCTTTAGCTTCATTGCGCATTTTAACATCTTCCGGCTATTATTTAAACAAAACTTATCAATTTCTGGTAAACCTTGTCCTTGTTTTCTTTTTTTGTTTGTATGTAGCAGAATATTGAGGAACAAAATGTTTGGATTAGCCAATATTGAGACTAAATGCTTGCAGACAGAAACAAAACAGTCACAGTTTCATTTAAAGAGGATTTGTCTGAATAAATTCAAACAAATGCTTGTTTTTACTCTTTGATGCAATTGTGTGCTGAAATTATTCTACACACAATGTAAATATTTGATAAGTCTTTTTTGTCAAACTAAAATTTGTGAATGTACAATTTCCTCCCCAGGATGTCTGGCAGTAGTTGTCTAAATCAAACTGGTGATATCAGAGACCAAATGGAGATCCCTGAATGATCAACATCTAGCAGCTCAAAGTAGCGCTGCTATTCAAGCTAGATGCTAACATGGTTTTCACTTCATTCCTTCAAGCTTGAATTAATGTATTCTTCTGTAAAAAAAAATTTTTAGTGGCCATCTTTAATTAAGGCTGTTTATTTTTAAAACAAAGGCACTAGCAATCGCAACTCATTTATCTTGTGTAGCAATGCTATAATTAGCATCAAGCAGGTAATGCAGCATCGGTATAAAGACAGGTGCTTGCTTAGCTAATTGTGTAATAATCTTTGATAGTTGAACACAGGGCCTATGTTTTAGTCATGAGCAGTCAGGCTTCTAGTACTTCCACATGTTTAAAACAGACCGTTGTATTGTTATTTTAAGTTTACAGTGTAGCTAGGTGATTAGCACTTAGCTGCTAATGTTGCCATTCCTGAAAATGGTTACTTAACATAATACATTTAAACTTAAATTAAGTAAAATATACAATATTTCCTCTGGTAAAATTAAACTAGAAGTCTCATGTTAATTTTTTCAATTTTCATTTTAATGTTTATACATTTTTGTTAGTGTTAGCAGGTAGGTGATTAGCACCTAGCTGCTAATAGTAGCATTGCTACTGATTTCAGTAGCTTGCTGTGCTGAGTTTTAAACTTACGATATATATATTTATCCCTTCAATACTAGACTATAGGCCACATGTTTAAAACAGATGTATTCATTTTTATTTTAACATTTACAAAACGTTGGCATTAGCATTAAGGTGATTAGCACCTAGCTGCTAATGGTAACATTGCTACTAAAAAAGTTGCTAACCTTTTTAGTAAAAAAGTTGCTAACCTTTTTAGTGTTCAAATTTAAATCTGTATGAAATAAACTTTTCTCGAGTGATATAAGATCACCAACTTCTAATGAATTTTAGTGTAAAAGGGACGATTTAGATCCGGTTCACCATACCCAGAAAGCAAACACTGAAACATCTGCAAAAAAGGAAATGTCCTGATGTGGTCCAGGCTGCCAGATTCCCACCTGGGAGCTAAATTTGCATCAAATGTCTGCACAGCTCTCTCACATCAGGCGTGTCCTCAGGTTCACTTTGCTGCAACCAGCTGCCATCATGTAACCAGGAATCCTTTCCTTTCCACTTAAAAACTGATTGATGTGAGGTTGGATGCCTGCAGGACGATTTTATCTCAAAATTGAAAAATGAAATTGTGACTTGAGGGAATTGCTCTTACTAAAGCACTCAGGATGACAATTTGTGAAGATAGTTTTAGGTTAAATTTGACCCAAAAACTATCTAAAACGTAACATTTTTTCGAGTAAACACTTCTGTACTGTTTTTTTGAGTGTGCTTGTTCGGCATGTCCTTTAACCCGACACCCACCCAAGAATGTGACTTTATCTTCAGATTTAACCTCTAAACTATGATGCTGGGAGAAAGCATGCCATTGCCGTTGTTACATGTTTACCTTAAAAAACAGCTGAAAATATAGGTTAATTTATTTACTCCATATGCTATGTAGATATTTCCTTAATTTTTAAACTTTATTTTATCGTCTTAAATGTATTTGTGTAAACTGAATGGCTAATGGATAACACGGACCAGCACGAGTGTTGCAGATTTAAAAAAAGTGTCATCTGCAAACGGTAACATCCTTAAACAGCTTGAAACGTGATGTAGAGCAGAGACATTTTCATTGATCTGAGAAACTTTGAGAGGAACTGTGACTTCGCTCAGCCATACACTGCCAGATCAGCGGTCTTGTGTTGCCATTTTTTTCCCTGCTTAATACAAAAGCTTTTACTCTTCCCTTTAACAAAATAAATAAATAAATAAATATCAAGTCTGTTAAAACTTCAGAGTTTACATAATTTTTTTTTTTTTAATCTCTTGAAGCTGTTAAAATAGAAGAAACTGTATCAGCTTCTGCTCTCTCTCGGTGTACAAATGCTCATTTATTAAAATTAATTACCTCAATTGTGTCCTTTTCTGACTCTGTTCCTGCTGCCAATGGAAATGTTTTGTAAGACTAAAGTAAATGGTTTATGCATAAAAAATAAATAAAACTAATAAAAAATAAAATAAAACACAAATGAGAGACATGTCTCACTTTTGGTGTCATTTATAACAAATAAAATACATTAAATGTCACATAACCTGTCAAGAGTCTTTAGTTTTCTGCGTTCCATCTTCGCACATTCCAGATCCAGTTTGAGGGTCTGGGAACTGGGCCGCAAGTCGCGACACCGGCTCGTGTTTCTCTCCGGACCACATACGTGTCAGGAAGTCAGTATTTTAAAAACACGTCTGCCTCTCTCAGAACATACATGTTTTATTCTTCTTTCTCCTCTCACTTCTTGCCTTTGATTTTGTGGATATCCTTGGGGTTGAGGACCAGAACGCCGTTCTTGAACCGACCCATTTGACCCAGTGTGGAACCAGAACCAAGACCAGAGGACGAGGGTGTCCTCCTGTCCCTGATGGGGAGGCAGCACAACAGTCTGCATTAAGGTTATGCAAACAAACATCGCAGGACTGCTTATTGCCTGCCGCAGTGTTACGTTGAGCGACGTTGCCTTTGACGGCGGGCAACAATAAAATTTGCACACATTCAAAGATTTAAAGAGGCAAATATTTATATTCCAGCCTGACTTTTAAATTCAGTTTTAGTTTGAAATGTTTGTTCATTTCTCGATGTAACTGATTCTGGGTGATATTCAGTCGTACCCACCTCTGATTGCTCTTCTTTTTCTTCTTCTTGTCCTACGGAGCAGAGGCACACATTACAAACAGCACAGATAAACAACTACCGTATTTTCCACCCTGTAAGTCGCACATTTTGCCTAATTTGCATACCCTGTGACCTATACACCAAAACAACTTATTTATGGATTTCCCCCCCCCTTATTTATAAACCAATTTTTGACCAAGATATGACCGTTTTTCATTCATTCCGACATTGAAAACAGTTAACACTACTATTTTCAGCCACTAGATGGCACTCAAGTAGTATGGCATGTCGTTGTGTTATGTAATAGGTAAAAGTGGCTTAAAAGTGGCTATTAATAACACAATCGGCTTGCCATACAAAGCCACCTTCGTCCAGCTCCGGGATCATATCTGGAGCAACCGTCAAATCAGCTTCATTTTGCTGCAACACTCCGGTGAAATGAAGCTGATTTGACCATTAAAGTGCATTTATTAAGGAAAACTTAGACTGGGACACACTTTTACTATAATTTTGAGCAAACAAATAATTGTTTTTAAGTGCTAATCTTGTTAAAGTCATCCCGCGCACACTCCCGCGGCTGCCAATAGATTTTTGGCACAACACCGGCCCACATTTCCAGGTTGTTAGCGGTGACGTGTAACAAACGCGACGCGCCAGCGGTGACGGATAATAGGTGCGACTTATATGGCGAAGCAACTTATTTATGGCTTTTTTCAAATTATTAGACATTTTTGGACAGATGCGACTTATAGGCCGGAAAATACGGTAAACAAATATGGATGAAGATGCAGCTCTTACAGGCTTAAACTCTTCTTTCTCTTTTTGCTTCTTCTCCTTTAGCTGCTGCTGAAGCGCCTTGTAGTTGATGCAATCCTTCTTAGGAGGCTGAAAAGAATTAATAGTGACCTTTTAATTGATATTTAAAAAAACAGCAGCGGCGTGAAAAGCAAATTTGTTTTCCTCACCCAGGCTCCCAGCATTACAGCTCTGTCCCGCTCAAAAACTCGCTGCTGCTCCTTCTTGTAGCCGGTGATTCCGAAGCGATGGACCTCCAGACGAGCCTGAAGCCACGCGAGAGCAAATAAACCACCGTGTGTGACGATCACTCAAAATGGAATGTAAAAAAATAAAATAAATAAGCAACAAACAGGAATAAAACAATACCTTTTCCAAACCGAGTTTTCCGTGGCTGCTTTGCTTCTGGTCAGACGTTTGAGGGGCCTTGGAGCGACGGCGCAGAAGGCCACGAAGACGAAAGAAGAAGTGAAGCAAATCAGAGGTAAGAAAGAACGAAGGAGGTTCACTCAAAGACACAGTAAATTAATTTAGACTAACATCTGCCTGAGTTTCTGTTCAGAGTTTACAAATTCAAAAACCAGTTGTAACATCCTCATGAACCGAGCTCTGTCGTATAATAAAGTTCTTATTGTTCCATATTTTCACAACGGAGCACTTCGTTCTCAGACTGCAGGTTTACTTGTGGTTTTTCTAAAATAGGAGGTAGATCTTTTAGTTCTCAGGCTCCTCTCTTGTGGAACCAGCAGTTTCTTACGGTGGCCCTGATGGTCAAAACACTTTAACAAGTCCTGAAACAAATTAACAAATGAGAGAATCGCACGGAAAGGGAATGTACGAACTCCGAGGCTGACCCGGACGTGATGACGGAAGCGGTCATTTCGACCCAAGATGGACAACAGTCGAGTCGCGTTTTGCCCGTTCTGTGGGACACCTATGAGTATATTAACGCGGTTTTGTTTTTCGTGCGGTCGATCCTTGAAGTTTTTAAATGGCACAGAGCAGACGGAAGCACCAGATACGCTGCAGCAGTGCATACAATATTTTAATGAGGGACACAGATCCATGTTTGAATTATGGTTACTTGTAATTAAATTAGTTTATGAAGACCACTTACCTTCCCTTTCTGAATATGGACCACCAGGACTCAATCCTCTGGTTGGTTGTGGAGGAGCCATACATGTGGCTGGATGCTCCAGAGTAGTAATCACTGTGGTGGCAGCATACCTCATTAAAATATTGTATGCACTGCTGCAGCGTATCTGGTGCTTCCGTCTGCTCTGTGCCATTTAAAAACTCCAAGGATCGACCGCACGAAAAACTAAAACCGCGTTAATATACTCATAGGTGTCCCGCAGAACGGGCAAAACGCGACTCGACTGTTGTCCATCTTGGGTCGAAATGACCGCTTCCGTCATTACTTCCGGGTCGTCCGGCTCAGCCTCGGAGTTGGTACATTCCCTTTCCGTGTGATTCTCTCGTTTGTTAATTTGTTTCAGGACTTGTTAAAGTGTTTTGACCGTCAGGGCCACCGTAGTTTCTGTCCACGAGGCTGACATCTAGTCCACTTAAAAAGAAAAAATAGAATCAAGACGTTCCTTTTTGATAAATCCTATATTTAGAGTCAGCTTGGATTTCCTGAGCTGTCCCTTAGTTCTGCTGCTATAGGCTTCAACTGCTGGAGGACAAACTAACCACATTTCCTCACTCTGCTGCGGTCTTTACTAGCTCTGTTTTCCATATTTGTACAGCATTTTTATTAAAATGCACGTGTCTTTATTTCTATAGAAACCAGACCTGGACCAGTCTTTCAGTTTTAGTATGCGTCTCTTTCCTGTCCTGCCTGAGCCCCAGCCAGTTAAGGCAAATGGCTGCCCATTATGATTCTGGCTCTGCTGGAGGTTTCTTCCTGTTAAAAGGGAGTCATTCCTTCCCACCGTCGCCACTGCGCTGCTCAGAACGTGAGATTGTGACAAAGTGGAGGTTTGACGCAGGCTGCCGGCTTTAGAAAACTTTTACTCGTTGGCATTTTAGTGAACGTCGTCGTGCAGCGGACTGAGACGGCATTTTCTGTGAACAAGCTTTGTGTAAAGAAACTAGGGGTGCAAATCTCTCAGTGTCTGGAGAATCGATTCTAGGTGTCACGATTCAATTCAAAATCGATTTTTCGATTCAGAAATTATTTTTGATTCAGAAACAATTTTTCTATTAAAATGGTCATAAATTTAGTTTCAGTTTTGTAACTGACAAGCTGAAAAGAATAAACAACAATGTAAACAAATGGACATTTATTTAAAACAATAATTTTAGGTTCCTTATTGTATCAAATTTTTTGCATCGTTTGATATTTATACCAAAAATAGGAACAAATAATACAGGAATGCATTAAATTCTGTAACTTAAATAACCAGTACAGTATTAGGTTAGCTTTTTGCTCTGTTACTTATAGAAGATTATTGTTTGAATTGATTGTTTGAACTTGTTTTGTTTTTGAAAAAAGGGGCAGATAAAATAAGATTTCTTCTTCTTTCTGCCACCTTTCATTTTATGTATTCTTTCATATAATATGAGATATGGTTTTATTTTCTTTATCTTTTAGGTTTTACTGTAAAAAAAATTATTATTTTTTTCGATTTTGGGGCTTTTAGAATTGATTCGGAATCGCCAGGACTAAGAATCTAGATTCTTTAAAAATTCGATTTTTTTTTCCTGCACCCCTAAAAGAAACTTCAATAAATTGAATAAATTAATTTTCAACCGTTTTGCATTTCACGCCAGATGTTTAGAATAAAATCATCTCATGTTGAGAAATGAAGGAGCGGCAGCCATTCTGGTCAAAACTTGCAAATAATGTTGACCAAACTTGAGCTCAATACATGTAAAATTAATCCAACTATACTGTAGCCTTTTTAGTGTCGGCTAAGTTCGATTAGCTGCGGCGGCCATTTTGAATTGGGTCGGCTCCAAAGGTTAATCAGTTGTAGATGTTCTCTAAAAACTCCTTTATCTATGTTTGGAATCAGATATCTAACATTACAAACCTTTAAATGTTTTAAACACTCTTTTGTGTTAGACTTCTGAGTCAAACGGACACGTCTAACTCAGTCAATCTGAACATTTATCTCAATCTTACTAACCGCTCAGTGGAGTAGAACAAGTTTACATTTTCAGCACTTTGGTTGGCCTTGTTGCCGTTTTAAGTGCTCTATAAATAAAATGGTATGGTATTTTCTTTTTATCTCAATGTTTCAGTAGTTAACAAGTTCTCACACTCAAACTGATACAGCGAGTGGTTTCTCATCTTTTAAACAGCCGTATTTAAAGACTTGTTTTGGAGTTGTGGGGTAAAACAAAGCTATTCTTTTTCACAAGGGTCCGATTACTGTATTGTGAGAAAAAGGCATAATTCATAAATAGTACGAACCTAATGTTACATCTACAGTCAGTTTTCTGAATTTATTCAGCCTCAGGTGTGGAAAAACAGCGAGGTAAAGCAGTGAAGACGTACGGGCATTTTGTTGGAAACGGTTTGGTTTCGTTTCTTTGAGGGGTTGCGGAACGTGACGACCTCCACCTGCTGGCCGGTTGGACCTGATGGATTAAAGAGGAGTAAAAAAATAGGATTAAATTACACGACGGGCGTCTACTGAACTTGTTGTGATGCTTCCTACCTTTGTGTTCAGTCTCAACGTGAACTCCTCCTTCACCGTCTTCATCGCCGCAGGTACTCTTCTCTGGTGGAAGCTCCTCTTCCTCCCCACTTCGTTTCCGTTTTTTCTGACACTTCCTTTTTGAACCTGCACCAAACAAACATTAAAAAAAATAGATAAATGAATAAAAACAAGACTGATTTTCTGTCATTTAGCCCACATTTACAGTATTAACCAAAGAGGATGGATACACTTTAAGTATAAGTATTTAAATAAAAAAAAGGTAATTTCAAAAGTGTAATAAACTGAATTTTGCTATAACAATAATTTGTTTGACTATCATTTTTTAATAATAATCTCATAGCTTTTATGAGGTATTATTTATTCAAAAAGTACTATATATTTTAGTAGTTTTTGAAAAATTAAATATGTTTTAAACTTCTTTCTATGTGAATGAACGTTTTTAACGAATCAGCATAGATTGCCCTCACTTTGGTGGTCTGCTCGTTAACGTTTCGGTGGTGCACCGCTTATAGTAGCGAGCGGGATGTAAATTATTTGCGCAGGTAGATGCACCGCCTGACGTCTCCGCCGGAACACATACCGGAGTCTAAATGGTGCGGACCTACCGCCATAAGAAGAAGAAGCTTTTACACCAGTTTAGTGTAATTAAATACACTGAAGCACCACACGAAACACAAGAGGCCCTATTCCCAATCATTCAGTCTCAAGTCATTTTCTAATAACTAAATGCCAAAACTAACAACACTTTAAAGACATAACACCGTCCTTTAAATGTGGCTAGCTAACGTTAGCTAACAGTGCTTACCGAAGTCATAAAGCGAATCCAGAACACGTTCGAGAAACAAACTGTCCTCATCCTCTGTACCATTTCCTCTTGAGCTCATTTTAAGCTAATATACTGGGCAGAATTGTTTAATTTGCTTAATTTATATGAATGATAACAGACCGCGGCGCGAACTCACATGTAGCACTGTATTGAACGCTTTTTTGATTGAAGCATTTTTACCCTTTGCAGCCACCGTAGGTGAAGGAATACGGAAGTGCTGAGGAAATGTCATCCGCTCACACGCCCATGACAACAGGTTCCGCAGGTGCTGTTCTCGATTAAAAAGTAGCGCAGAGAGTCAGAGGAGCAGAAATATTCACCAGGATAAAACTTCAGCGCATGCAGCATCTGCGTGTTCCTGCGTTGTGACAGAACATGGCGTCCAAAGCGGTTTATTCGGTACGTATGTTAGCCAAAGAAGCTACTTCTATCCAAAACTCTGTCCAGTCCTCACGTTTTATTCAAATTAAAGCTGAATTTATGATTAATAACAACTTCGTTTGGAAATGTACTCTTGTTTTTCTTACATTTTGGCGTAAAGAAATATGCAAATGTGCCATTATGTGTTTTGTTTTCACCATGAAGTTTAAGAACTGAAATCATTCTGGGTCTAGTTCTGATCACTGATGAGTTTGTTTTTGTCTGTTTGCGATGAAAATCATCAACTTAACGCGTTTTAGTTCATCTTATCACATCATCCTAAGTGTGGTGTAGGAACACCTGAAGGAAAAGTTTGCTCACTATTAATGTTATTATTTAAAGCACCCAAAATGATATGCATTCATGTTTTCAAGTTCTTAACATCAAATAAAATTCTGGCTTGTGCACAATTAATAAATCACACAATACTTTTTGTGTGCAACCTATTTTTTTTGTGCACATAAATTATTAACTTGTATGCAAATGTAGTAACAAAAAAAATCTAATTAGGCGTGAATTCAATTGTTCAATTGTTCATTTTCTTTGTGCACATTAAATACAAAGATATTTTATTTATTTTATTTAGGACTTTGTAATTATCCGAAACTCATGTCCGCCGCTGTGTTTATCTAGAATTCATTAGAAAATATTTTTTAAAGCTGTTGTGTTTTCCTATGCAGTTTATTTGAGAGCCGTACTCTTTCTATTTTTAAGTACCGGTATCAGTTTAAAACTGGGAAATTTAGTACATTTATTAAACTGTGCCTAATTAATCAATCAACCAATCAAATCGATGTAAAATATGTATTAAAAGGCCTTTGTGGTGTTTTAGTTGGCCTTCAGGTCCTCTCATACCCATGGAAAGCCACTAGATCAGCTAAATAAGGCGGAACAAGACCAGTAAGAGCTTGACATTAATTCTAAATGAACTGGGAGCCGACGTGCACTCGTCTGGGAGCGTTAGATAAACGTCGGGCTGCAGGGATTTGGACGTTAAGGACGGCTGATGGAGGGTTGGGAGATTCCAACTACTGTAGTGAAGCCTCGAGCTGTTAAAGGATGAATGACCTTTTAGAGGTCAGGATCTATAAAAGGTTTGACCTTGGCTAAAATAAGGAATTTAAAAAAACTGACCTTGACTACAGAGACTAGTTGATCATACTTCAAATCCATACATTATCTTAACCACTTCTTCCTTTACTGGTCGTCGGGGTCTCCAGATATGTAACACTTTGTTTGCTTTAACAGCACAGAGATCCCATGCTGAAGAAAAGAGATGATTTTGAGGACATTCTGGAGGAGAGGAGACACTCCAGCGACCTGAGATACGCTCTCAAGTGTTACACTCCATCTCCGTATAAAGGACTGACTCCCTGCAAAGCCGCCGAGCTGAAGAGCATGGTGCTGCAGTCTGATCCGCTTCAGTACGTCATCAATCAGGTGAACGTCTCACTAAATCAACCTGCTTTGAATTTTACTGTCTGATAAGGGCCTCGCTTTAAAACATCAGCCGTTGGGTCGTGCCTGTGTGCACTTAAAGTCGTAATCGCTGTCAAAATATGGAATTTTTTATTGTTTTTTTATTTTAATTATGAGTTCAACATCATTTAATGATTGGGGATTAATTTTCCTCAGTCTAACCGTTAAATAAAAATAGTTTTAAAAACAGCAAATGTTTGTTGCAACTCAAAATTATTGGCAACAAAACCTGCTGATTTTGCTCATCTATTATACATTTTGTGGTAGACCTTTGTTGGTGAATGATGCAAATTTAAGTGGTTATTTTATCGTAGATGAAACAAATACAATATTTCCAAAATTTAAAACTAATAATTTCATATTTTGACAGCTAATATTACAGAGAAAACTTTGTAGTCACACAAGATTCACAAAGGCAGGGACAGTTTTTCAAACGTAGCCCACAATTTAGTTGTTTTTAAACGAGACTGCTCTTCTGTATCTTTGATATATTTTGTAACGTAAAAAACATCCTGACCAAAAGTTAAAAAAAATCTGTCGGCTGATATGATTTTTAAAGTTCTGCATCAGCCGTACAAAACTCGTATGGGTCCACCTCTAGTTTTAATTTTGGCAGCGAATTAGTAACTTTGCTTTCATGCACAAATTTACAAGAACAGCTTTATGTGCATTATACTACAGTACATTTGCACACAAAAGTGTTTAAAAACACAAATAATAAAGTTTGATTGTGTCCAGGAAAAGCTGCATCTTTTGTGTTTCAGCAGCTAAACTTAAAACAGAACAGGTAAACCAGAGCTTGAAGTTTAATGAAAATACTACTTATAAAATAATAACAGAGACAAGAGACAAAACAAACAGAAGATAGTCACCACCAGTTAGGCTGGTAAACCTAAACTAATTTGAAAACTTATAACCATCCCTAAATAATTAGTAACAATGAAATAAAATAAAAAGAATGGATGATGCTGCCCCCTTGTGGTTAAATGAAGACTCTGCAGGACTATTGGAGAGGAAACCAGATTTATGTTTATTGTCATATGCAGGTCAACACAAGGTCAACAATGTGATTAAATATTCAGGATGAACATCTGCTGAAGTTTGATGAAGCTGAAACTGAGCTGTTAAAGATAAAATAAGCAACACCAGAAAAAGGCAAAATGGTAGTTAAAACATAAAAGTGGCAAAAAGTTGCAAAACATGAGCTTAAAGTAGAAATATGTTGCCTACAAGCTAAAGTAGCAGAGCACTAGCTAAAGAAGTCAACAGCTAGCTAAAAATTAAAATGTCTAAATAAAATCTAAAGTAGCAGAGCACTAGCTAAAGAAGTCAACAGCTAGCTAAAAGTTAAAATATCTACCGGTAAATAAAATCCAAAGTAGCAGTAAGCTAGCCACAAGCTACAGTACCAAGAAGGTTCATAAAACATAAAGTAGCAAAAAGTCTAGTCTTAGGGAACAGAAAATTATCTCACAGATAAAGTAGCAGAAAACTACCTTAAAGCTAAAGTAGCCAAATGCTAGCTTTAGACTAATGTAGCAGATAACTTGCTAAAAGAAAGGGTAAGTTAAAAGTAGAAAAATGCTCAACTTAAGCTAACGTAACAAAAGACTAGCTAAAGTAGAAAAATACTAGGTACAAGCTAAAGTAGCAGAAAGCTAGCTCAGTGTAGCAAAGGTTAGGTCAAAAGCTAAAATAGAAATTAGACTAAAATTGTTACGAAAATCACCCGAAGAGCTGTTTGACATTTGTAATTATGGAATACACTGTATCTTCATCGGTTATTATTAAAATGTGCTCCAAGCAGAAATCGGTAAAATATTTTATCTTTTTGAGTTTAAATTTTGCTGAACTCGTTGAAACGTTTCCTCTCAGCAGCATGTAACACTTTAAACCCTTCGTTTCTCTTAACACTTAGATCACCATTTAGTTTTACACATATTTAAACTGTGTGCATAAATTTATGTACCGGTACTTTAAAATATTTATCATGGGGAGGATTGGACCAAAATTTGTTTAAAAAGTACCGTATGTTCTCTAATCTTTGATCAGATCCTGTTTGATAAATTGTAAATAAGTGGGAAATAAATATGTTTAAGTTTTTAGATGTTAATCTGATCCTTTGCCTTTTTTATTCTTACTAATGTTTCCTTTTTGTTACGTCTGCTGGACATTTTTCCTGAACGTTTTAGGTTTCCAAACAGACGAGCGTGACTGCAGGTGAGGTCCAGGCGGAGGCGGCGGCCATCTTGGACGAGATGGCTCACCGTCTGCAGCTCAGCATGGTTCGCTTCTTGGCTTTCAACCTCACCAAAGTCTTCAAGAGGTTGTTCAGGAGCGTCTTCGTCAATGAAGAAGGCCTCCAGAGAGTGAGTGTTCGGGGGGGTGGCAAAGAGGCGAAAATACAAAAAGACAAAACGTAACGGGTTTCTGCGTCGTGTTCAGCTCCAGCAGGCCGTCCAGGAGCATCCGGTGGTTCTGCTACCGAGCCACCGCAGCTACATGGACTTCCTGCTGATGTCATACCTCATGTACACGTATGATCTGCCTCTACCTGTCATCGCTGCCGGCATGGGTGAGAACAGAAACAAAAAACAGAGGATGCTCTAAAAACAAAAATAATCTTCAAATAACTGATGAAGCTGAAACTGAGCTGTTACAGCTAAAATAAGCAAAACGAGAAAAAGACAAAATGGTAGTTGAAACATAAAAGTAGCAAAAACTAAGAAAAATGTGTAAAATGTGAGCTAAAAGTGGAAATATGTTGCCTAAATGCTAATGTAGCAGATCACTGGCTAAAGCAGTCAATGGCTAGCTAAAAGTTATAATGGAAAATGTCTGAATAAAATCTAAAGTAGCAGAATGCTAGCCACAAGCTAAAGTACCAAAAAGTTTCCTAAAACATAAAGTAGCAAAAAGTTGACTAGTCTTGGGTAACAGAAAACTAAACTAGTTTAAAGCTAAAGTTGCTGGATGCTAGCTAAAAGCTAAAGTAGCCAAATGCTAGCTTTAGACTAATATAGCCGAATAGTAGCTAAAAGATAAAGTAGCAGAAAGCTTGTTCAAATTAAAGGTAAGTTAAAAGTAGCAAAATGCTAGATACAAGTTAAAATAGAAAAAAAAAGACTAGGTACAAGCTAAAGTAGCAGAAAGCTAACTCAACAAAGCAAAGGTATGGTGTAAAGGTAAAATAGAATAAAAGCTAAGTACTGGTACGTAAGAGGACGTTAGCTACATGCTAAATGTAGGAAAAATTAAAGCTAACGTTGCATAAAGCTTGCTAAAAGCCAAAGGTAAGTTAAAGGTAGCAAAATGTTGAATTAAAGCTTAAGTTAGAAAGTAGCAAAAGGCTAGATAAAGCTAATGTAGCAGAAGGCTAGATAAAGCTAAATTAGCAGAAGGCTAGATAAAGCTAAATTAGCAGAAATTTAGCTGAAAGCTACAGTAGTAGAAAACTTGCTAAGTGATAGGTAAGTTAAAAGTAATAAATTGATTAAAAAACCATGTTAACAAAATAAGCAAAAAAGGCTAAATAAAAGCTAAAGTAGCAGAAGATTAGCTGAAAGCTAAAGTAGCAGAAGGCNATACAAAAAGACAAAACGTAACGGGTTTCTGCGTCGTGTTCAGCTCCAGCAGGCCGTCCAGGAGCATCCGGTGGTTCTGCTACCGAGCCACCGCAGCTACATGGACTTCCTGCTGATGTCATACCTCATGTACACGTATGATCTGCCTCTACCTGTCATCGCTGCCGGCATGGGTGAGAACAGAAACAAAAAACAGAGGATGCTCTAAAAACAAAAATAATCTTCAAATAACTGATGAAGCTGAAACTGAGCTGTTACAGCTAAAATAAGCAAAACGAGAAAAAGACAAAATGGTAGTTGAAACATAAAAGTAGCAAAAACTAAGAAAAATTTGTAAAATGTGAGCTAAAAGTAGAAATATGTTGCATAAATGCTAATGTAGCAGATCACTAGCTAAAGCGGTCAATGGCTAGCTAAAAGTTAACATGGAAAATGTCTAATAAATAAAATCTAAAGTAGCAGAATGCTAGCCACAAGCTAAAGTACCAAAAAGTTTCCTAAAACATAAAGTAGCAAAAAGTTGACTAGTCTTGGGTAACAGAAAACTAAACTAGTTTAAAGCTAAAGTTGCTGGATGCTAGCTAAAAGCTAAAGTAGCCAAATGCTAGCTTTAGACTAATATATAGTAATATATAATAGTCCCCGTGACTCAACGAGGCTAGCCTGTATAAATAAAGGTTGAATGAAAAATATAGCCAAATAGTAGCTAAAATATAAAGTAGGTAGCAGAAAGCTTGTTCAAATTAAAGGTAAGTTAAAAGTAGCAAAATGTTAGATACAAGCTAAAATAGAAAAAAAAAAGACTAGGTACAAGCTAAAGTAGCAGAAAGCTAACTCAACAAAGCAAAGGTATGGTGTAAAGGTAAAATAGAATAAAAGCTAAGTACTGGTACGTAAGAGGACGTTAGCTACATGCTAAATGTAGGAAAAATTAAAGCTAAAGTTGCATAAAGTTAAAGCCAAAGGTAAGTTAAAAGTAGCAAAATGTTGAATTAAAGCTTAAGTTAGAAAGTAGCAGCTGAAAGCTTAAGTAACAGAAGGTTAGCTGAAAGCTTAAGTAGCAGAAGGTTAGCTGAAAGCTTAAGTAGCAGAAGGTTAGCTGAAAGCTTACGTAGCAGAAGGTTAGCTAAAAGCTTAAGTAGCAGAAGGTTAGCTGAAAGCTTAAGTAGCAGAAGGTTAGCTGAAAGCTAAAGTAGCAGAAGGTTAGCTGAAAGCTAAAATAGCAGAAGGTTAGCTGAAAGCTAAAGTAGCAGAAGGTTAGCTGAAAGCTAAAGCAGCAGAAGGTTAGCTGAAAGCTAAAGCAGCAGAAGGTTAGCTGAAAGCTAAAGCAGCAGAAGGTTAGCTGAAAGCTAAAGCAGCAGAAGGTTAGCTGAAAGCTAAAGCAGCAGAAGGTTAGCTGAAAGCTAAAGTAGCAGAATGTTAGCTGAAAAGCTAAAGTAGCAGAATATTATTCTCTTCCGGCTCTTGGCGAAGCAGGTTGCTTCTCTTTCTGCTCCTCTCCTCCCTAAAGTTTTCCTCCTCCCTGCTTTTGCATTTTTGTCTCGTCTGCAACTCTTCAGTGCCCACTCGAAGCAATTTGGAAAATGGATTTAATTGCATGGGCTGTTTCCTCTATTGATAAAATTTTTTCCACGAAGCGCTCCGGACCAGGAGAACCGGCGTGCCCCCTCGACACGCATGCGGTGGGCTACATTATGGACTCGTGGGGAGAATGGAAGTTAATGTGTCTGACCGTTCTTTCTGTCGAAGACGTGGAAGATTTGTGGATTATTGGAATATTGGTGGCAGCTGCTCTGCTTTTTGGCTTAGGCGGAGGTTTCTGCTACTGGAAGCTGAGGGAGACTGCCGCGGCGATCAACGCGCTGGCGAAACTTCCTGCTCAACAAGATTCTTTGATCCGGGCTGTGACCTCAATGACCCAGCTGTTGTTCGAGCTGAATCGCACGATGGGAGCAGTGGTGGACAGCCGCGGACCTGCAGTGCGTTTTGGGACTCGTTTACAGCCGACCGGGCTTCATCAGGGGACAGATGGGGATTTGTAGCTCGGAACCTCACATGATTCGGCGATTTGGACCTAGACAGCACCTGGACTTCAAGGCTGCAGTCAAAGTACACTGTAGCCTGCCCTGGAAAATAAATAAAGCAACTAATCTAATCGGGACTCAAAGCAACCTTGAAAAGAGGCTGACTGCAAAACTTCTCCTGGAGTCGAAAGCTGTTGAAAAACTGTCGCTGCCCCCCTCCCCCCAGAGGTCTCTGTGTGCATTCAGATGGAGCCGAGCTGAGGCCATCTGCAGACTGTGCTTATCTGAAATGATTACTCACGGACTATCTCCCTGCTTGCCATCAAATGCAACATGTCTTTGTCTTTATCCGTGCTGAGCTGGTAGAGTTTTTTTGACTTTATCATAGAATGTCCTAAGACAAAATGTGATAGATTCTTTTTTGAATACCAATGATTATCCGACTGTATGTTCCTTTTTTCCATATCTGATTGTTGGTGGCGCGGTTTAATTACTGCTGCGGCTTTCCGTGCGTACGTCCCTCTTAGGATGGTGCGCGCGCCAATTGCAACACTTTGTACCTTGGTGCAAATATGCCAATAAAGATTTATTCTATTCTATTTCTATTCTATTCTATGTTAGCTGAAAAGCTAAAGTAGCAGATGAAAAGAGAAACAAGATGTTTGCTGAAGCAGATTTCAAAGAAGTCAGTGTCTTTGAATTAGAGTTGACGAGCGCTTAATGTATTTCTGTAGGTAAAATATTTGTTAATGAAGTTAATTATAAAGTTATAAAACCCAAAAGCCTCGGCACCCATCCCCTGAATGAGCTGAATGTTTTGAACGTCTCTCTTGTGGATGAGTCCTCGAGGCTCAGTGGGATTAACCTGTCTAAATAAAGGTTGAATGACATACGAACAGTTAAAATAGCACAAAGTGTGCAGAAGTAGATGAAGAAGATAAACCAGGGTGCGTCTGCTCCATCACTATTTTCACTGTTGGGTGAAAAGTTTCAGGTTTTAGTTTTTTCTAACATTTATATCCCAGAACTGCTAGTTCCCTGAAGGCTCCTCCAGAATCAGCAGCTAAACCCAAACTAACTGTTTGCAGACTTCATGGGGATGAAGATCGTCGGCGAGATGCTGCGGATGGCCGGAGCGTTCTTCATCCGGAGGTCGTTCGGTGGAGACCAACTGTACTGGGCCGTTTTCTCCGAGTACGTCAAGGTCATGGTGAAGGTAAACGCTGGGACTCGTGGGAGCGGTTTCTTTTGTTTACACTGTTTTATTTTATTTATTTATTACCACAGATTGGATTTGCACCCGTGGAATTTTTTCTGGAGGGAACCAGAAGCAGAACGGCCAAATCTTTGACTCCAAAGTTGGGTAAGCGACGAGACGGTGCGTATGGAAACCACCACAGAACTAGAGAAATTGCATTTCCTGTGAAAATGCATGTGTGAATGCCTTTTGTTCAAGAATTACCTTAAAACAGCTGAACAGTAGCTAAAGAAATGTAGAAAGAAGCTTAACTTTCCGAAAGGAAGTTGAAGGAGCTTAACTGTGCCAACTAAGGTGGACAGATGTCTACATTTGTGCAAGTAGAAATTATCAGAGAAAAGCTGAAATTTGCTATTAAACCAACAGCTAAATAGTAGCTAAAGAATCAAAAAGATGCTTAAATTAGGAAAAGGAATCAGAAAGAGCATAATTGTGAATAATATGAAATATATTAAACTATTTTAAATCTGAAACAGTATGAAATAAGTAGAAATAAGTACAAAATGGGAAAATTATCTGAAAAAATATGCAATTAGCAAAAAACAGCTGAATATTATCTAAAATAGCAGAAATAAGCTTAAATTAGCAGAAGGAATCAGAAAGAGCATAACTGTGAATAATCTGAAATATCTGAAACAATCTGAAATCTGAAACAAGTAGAAATAAACACAAAACATGGAAATTAACTGGAAAAAAAGAAGCTGAAATGATAACCAAAAAAACAGCTGAATATATCTAAAATATCAGAAAGAAGCTTAAATGTCTTAGAAATTAGTAGAGTGTACAGTTTTGCAGAATTAGGCTGGAAAACATTTTAAATGAGCGCAAATAATGTGGAATTGGTTGAAACAAGCTTAAATTAGCATTAAAACAGCTTAATAGTAGCTAAAATAGCAGAATAAGCTGAAACTAGCAGAAATAAGCACAAAGCAGCATAATCTGAAATATCTGAAACAATCTGAAATTTCTAAAATCTGTAATAAGCAGAAATAAGCAAAATGAAGTAGAAATTATCTGAAAGAGCTGAAATTGGCTAAAAACAGCTGAACAATAGCTAAAACAAGCAGAAATAATCTTAAATTACCAGAAGGAAGTTGGTAGAGCATGGTTTTGCTGAATTAGGCTGTAAAAAGTTGGATTGATTTAAAAGAAATGTGGAATTAGCTGAAAAAGCTTAAATTAGCATAAAACAGCTAAATAGTAGCAAAAAAAGCAGAAATATCTGAATCTTCTGAAAATTAACTGAAAGGAGCATAACGATCTGAAATCAGCAGAAATAAGTCAGTAGAAGTACAAAAATGTTGAAGTAAGCTGAATAAAGCTGAAAAGAGCACAAAGCAGTTGAAGAAACAGCTGAAATTAGCTGAAAGTAGCTGAAATATATTTTTTTAAATGTACAAGGAAGCTGAAAGAAGTTGAGCTGGTTCAAAATGTGAAAGGAGTAATAAAATATTGTAAAGAGATCTAAAGATATGAACGATGTAAACTGAGCTCAATTCATTTTCAATGGCGAAAAAAAATGGCGGAAAAGGCTAAATATTTCAAAAAGCTAAAGTTGCACCAATACCAAACGTCATAGCCAGATTGTCCTGAACGAGTTGACCGTTTTGATTTATGAATTGTTGAAATAGCACAACAACTGTGAGTAGTTAGATGCCGAATAACGTACGGAAGAAAAAGTGAATGACTATAGTGTGAATGCCTGGTAGGCATCCACACAACAAGACACGCTAACCCGCGCTGACTTGGAGGAGACGTTGGACCGTTAGTAACCTGATTGTTGCTACGTTCTCTTCGGCTCCTGTGCATGCCGTGAAAGACGTCACGTTGTCGGCAACACGTCGGACCCCTTCAGGATGAGAGTTGGACTTCACCAGATCTGCCGATTATGTTCATAACTTTTATGGACAGGATTTCTCGGTGCCGTCCGCGGGTGGAGGGCGTCGGTTTCCACCAACAGTTGTGGTCCCAATGGAGTCGTCGTGTCGTGATCTCCAGCTGTCACTGGAGCAGTTTGCAGCCGAGTGACGAGGTCGGGATGAGAATCGGCACCTCCAAATCTGAGGCCATGCTCCTCAGTCGGACCACTGTCCTCTCCGGGTTGGGGGTGAGATT